>SJYA01001137.1:242299-266294 GCA_006410615.1 Neotragus moschatus | reverse complement strand
ATATATATATATAAAATCTTTGGATATAGAATACTTCTTTTAAAAAAACACAAAAAATCAGAATTTCTGATGAAAAGACAAAAGTTTTTCTATATAAAACTTATGAACCTTTGTGAATGTTTTGTTATTGGCATGACACAAAAGCTCCATCCACATATACCCCATTTCTCTCACTGACTGAAAATTCTGGGCAAAATACAAAACAACTTGAAGACTGAAAAGTAGACAAAAGGAGGCGGATTGTAGAAAGGAGTCAAAACTTGGAGAAGTGACTGCACAGGAATAAGATTCTCATTGTTTTGTTTTCGTCCCTCTTTTCTCTTGTGGCTTTGCCCCCTCTGCAAAGTCTTAGAGTGCTGCAGAAGCGGCAATACTATAAGTGGCTAAAACTCCAAGAAACATCCTGTATTTCTGGCCAGAGGAATGAGGAAAATGAGTGTCCAGGGACTGGAGAGTGAGAGGAGAATCCCAGAGGGAAGACCTGGAGAGGAACCTGCCTGGATTCTCAGTGCGAACCTGCACTGTACAATGTCAGGTTCAGCCCTGACGTATGGAGGATTTTAATACCCATCTCTCACCACATGATAGAACAATGAGAGAAAACCCCTGTACGGATACAGACAATCTGAACAACACTCTCAGCCATCTTGATCTAATTTATAGAACACTACATTCAAAAACTAGAGAATTCTACACATTTTCCTCCCAAGTTTTCATAGCACACTGAGAATGATAGACTGTATACCGGGCCATATATAAAATGCTTTTATAAAATTTAAAGGATCAACATTATACAAAGTGAATTTGCTGACCACAATGGAAATTAGAAATCAAGATTAATAATGTATCTTAGGAAAATCCTAAATATTTGGAAATTAAGTAATAGTCACAGGTTAAAGATGAAATCAGCATGACAGTTAGAAAATATTTTGAATCAAATGACAATGAGAATACAACATATCAAAATCTCTGGGATGCTGCTAAAGCAGTGATGAGAGGAAAACACTGCTTTAAACAGTCATATTAGAAAGATATAATAGCAAAGACCAGAGTTTCACTTCAAGAAAATGAAGAGCATAATAAATCCAAAGTAGGGAGAAAGGAAGAAAGAATAATGAACAGAAATCAATGAAAGAAAAGTGAACAATAGAGAAACTCCTTAGCAAACCAAAAACTGGCTCTTTGAAAAGGGCAACAAAATTGACAAAGCTCTAGCTAGACTGATCATAAAGCAAAAAGAGAGAGAGAAATAATGTCATCCATATGAGCGATGAGAAAGGTGTTATCAACACTGCAGATATTAAAGAACAATAATAATACTAGGAATAACTTTATGCTAAAATAACAATATTGAAATGAATACATTTCCAAAAAGATACAACATATCAAAATTGACTTGAGAAAAAAATGATGTAAATAGCTCTATATTTATTAAAGCAATTTACTTTGATATCAAAACCTTCTTAAGAAGAACAGTTCAGGCTTAGATAAATTTACCGGTGAAGTCTATAAAACACTGAAGAAAGAAATAACAGGCCAATCTTATTCAAATATAGTAAAAATTAGAGGAGGAGGAATCACTTCCCAACAGTTCAGTAAAGAGAGTTTGTATGTTTAATTGATCTTTGGCAACACTGCCAATGCAATTCAATGGGAAAAAGAATTTTTTGGAAAACTAACAGTGCTGAATCAAATGGATATCCACAGGGAAAAAAAACAAGCATCAGTCCTCACATCATATGATACCCAACGTGTAACTCCAAAAGGGCCACAGATACAAATACAATACACGAAAGGACAAACTAGAAGAAAATATCTTTGCAATATTAGAGTGGTTTTCTATCCTAGACAGAACATTGAAAGCATGACACGTGAAGGAAAAATTGATAAGTCAAAAGTCTTCGAAAATTGAACACCTTTTCTTATGGACAGATGCCAATGAGACAACAAAAAGGCAAGTCAGGGATGATGAAAGAAACTATTGGCAAACCAGATACCAGACAAAGGACATGTATCTAGAAGACATAAATCACTTGTAACTCAACTATAAAGATGAAAACCTAAAAAGAAAATGGAAAATTGGAAGAGCTACTTTACAAAAGAAGCTATACAGACATCTCATAAGGGCATGAAATGATGATCAATAATATCATTAGTCATCAAGAAAATATCACAATGAGATATAACTATATATTCATTAGTATGACTAAATTTTTTTTAAAAAACTGGCCATGCCAAGTGTTGGCAAAAATGTGGCAAAACTAGAGTACTGCTGTCAAGCACAAAAATGGTGTAATTACAGGGGGGAAAAAGTAACTACAAACCAGTGAGCCCTATCCACCTGTTCCCATTCACAGTGAAACCACTTAAAATAGGCTATATTTGCTTTCCAAATTCTCTGGTGAATATAAACATCTTATTTATGTTGCTTATAAGGCAGTCGTTATATGGTATTCTGTCTTAGCTTGAATGGACTAAGAGAGAAATTGGGACCAAGAGTGAGGTGTTGCTATAACAAAACTCATTGGAAAAGACCCTGATGCTGGGAAAGACTGAAGATGGGAGGAGAAGTGGGCAACAGAGGATGCGATGGTTGGATGGCATCACTGACTTGATATACATGAGTTTGAGCAAGCTCTAAGAGTTGGTGATGAACAGGGAAGCCTGGTGTGCTAAAGTCCACGGGGTTGCAGAGTCAGACATAACTGAGTGACTAAACTTAAAAGTATAGAAGTAGCTTTAGAACTTGGTAATGAGTGAAGGCTGGAAGAGTTTTGAGGGGCATGCTAGAAAAGTCTTACATTGCAATGAACAGACCATTAAGGGTGATTCTGGTAAAAGCTGTTCTGGGAAGGATGATTCAGGAGAGGAGAACTCTCAAGAGAAAGCCTCATTTTCCTTAGAGAATACCTGAGTAATCCTGAGCAGGACACTGGTAGAAATGTGGACCATAAAGGTCACTCTGATGAGGTCTCAGGCAGAAATGAAGAGCTTGTTACTAAAAACTGGAGAAAAAGCAATCCTTGTAATAAAGTGTCTAATAACTTGACCGAACTGTGCTCCTGTTCTGGTGTTTTGTGGAAGGCAGAATTTGCAAACCATGAAATGGAATATTTAGCTGAAGCAGTTTCTGAGCAGAGCACTGAAGATGAGGCTTGGGTCCTTCTGAATGCCCATAGGACAATGTGAGAAGAGAGAAATGACTTGAAGGTGGAATTGTCCTGCAAAAAGGAAGCAGGATTTAAATGGACACATTCTCAGCCTACCCATATTGCAAAAATTGAAAAAGGGTGTTTGGGAGAGAGCACTAAGGGTGTGGTCAAGCATCTCTTTGATAAGGAGATTGGTGTGTGTTTGCACCATGGACTGCATCAGCAGCCTCGGCAGGAAAGCTACCAGTTTGAGCTGAAGAGGAAGGAGTTAGGAAGGATGAAGGAAGATCAGATGGCTGGACTTCTGGAATTTTAGAGGATGAAACCCTAGAAATATTTGATCATGAACGGGCATTGTTCCTCGAGACAAGGGAATAATAACCCTGAAGACAATTCAGAGATCAACAGGGCCACCCTCTTGGTTTCAAAAGGAGACTGTCACCTCACTTTCAGAAGGACAGACAGCCTCTTCTCAAAGCCCTAGGGGTGGAGTTGCCTAGAGCAACCTGTGGGTCCCACCCAGCCCTGGCAAATCTTCAGGGGCAAGACCATCACTCCCACCCCCACAGTGGGGCTACGAGATGGAACTTCTGCCCTAGTGTCTGGAAGGTGAGACCTTTGCTCCACCTAGACCTGGAGGGCAGAGCGTCAAGCCAAAGAGGATGTACTCAAGCCTTAGAGCTCATGTCACGTGTCTTAGAGTTGGACTTATTTGGGGCCTTTTACCCCTTTTTTCTTTCCTATTTCTCCCCTTTGAGATGGAAGCATATGTTTAGTCTGACCTTCTTGTACTGCCTGTCAGGCCACACGTGTTCCTACCATGGGCCCTTCGCAATCGCTGCCCCTACTGTCTCAATAGTCTCCATCCCCAGGCCTTGGAAAGGACTGCAATCACTTCTCAATTTTATGCTCAAATATCTCACTAGACACTTCCCTGATGACCTTGTCTAAATAGAACTCCCAGCACTCTCATCATTCTTAGTCTCCTGTTCTGTCTTGTTCTTCTTCAAAGAAAAATATTTATTTTATTCCTCCTTCCACTCTGTCAATAAAGACCCAAGAGTTCCAGGATTTTACGTTTCCCACTTACTCTTATGGTCTCAGCGCCTGGAACATGGTGGGTACTCAATAAATACTTGCTCTCTGCTGGTTTATTTATTTGAGCACTCGTTGTTTTCTAAAGAGAATTGTGTGGTTCCCTCTAATTCGCCAGTGTTTGCTCTCCCCTGCGCCTTCTCCCTCTTCCCGGCGGAATTCAGGCATGGCTGCGGCACCCGCCCTGGACGGAAGCTTTAAGAGCCTGCACACAGCTCCGTTTGCCTTCTTTGCTGCTCCACCACAATCGCCAGTGATGTTCTAGACAGAGGCTGCTCTGTCAGCCTGAGCCCCAGAGAAAATGCTTTGGAGCAAAGCCACCATCGGTCATGTGGATCTGTGGCATGTATAGTAAATAAACTTTGCTATATTAAGCCGCTGAGATTTGGGGGCTGTTCGTTTCTACGGTATAACCTAATTTATCCTGACTGGTACAGACACCTATGCAACCATAGGGCCCAAGAGGATCTAAAACACATTTGACAAATTGTGTAAGCTTGCCCGAGTTGGCTCTTCCTGAACAACCTAATGCTTTGCCATCACAACATTTTCTTTGAAAAGAGAGAGTCAAGCAAAGAAAAGCACTGGGACATTTAGTTTGGCATCATCAGAAGTTATTTTCTTTCTTCACGCTTTCATGAAAAAGCATTACAGGAAAAAGCAAAGTAGCTTATGGATTTAAAAACTATTTCCCACACATGGCATAACTTAAAATCGAATAAGAAACTTATAAATAAAACTGATTCTAAAGCTTTGCTTCAGGCCAACTGAATAAGAATCCCTGGGACTGGTGTCTTCAAATCTGTATTATTTTTAAAGTTATCTAACTGACGATGATGTAGCTAGTCCAAAAATCAGTTCTCAAGGTAAATGTCTCTATACTTATAACCCTAGGACATCCAGGGAAATGTGCAAATCAGCAAGAGTCCCTAGTATATCCAACTTAAAAACATAACCATGGAGAAGGAGATGACAATCCACTCCAGTATTCTTGCCTGGAGAATTTCACGGACAGAGGGGCCTGGTGGGCTACAGTCTATACAGTCCACGGGGTCACAAAGAGTCGGACAAGACTGAGTGACTAACACACACTTGAAACTATATAACATCTGAATTTGTTTTAAAAGAACCAAGCAAGGGAACAGAACAAGGGGAGGTGGAGAAAAGATTGCCCATAAA
The DNA here is from genome assembly GCA_006410615.1 of Neotragus moschatus. Lineage (NCBI taxonomy): Eukaryota > Metazoa > Chordata > Mammalia > Artiodactyla > Bovidae > Neotragus > Neotragus moschatus. The sequence goes on along the minus strand of SJYA01001137.1, from coordinate 260,868 downwards.
TTGATAACAGTTGGATCTGAATAGGAGTTTAAAGGAATTCACTATACTATTCTCTCAACTTTCTCATGTTTGAAATTTCTATAAATAAATTTTTAATGTTTAGAAAAAGAAAAAAATCCAGCGTCTTGCAGATGAACGGATAAAGAAGATGTGGTACATATATACAATGGAATGTTACTCAGCTATTAAAAAGAATGAAATAATGCCATTTGTAGCAACATGGGTGGACCTAGAGATTGTTATGCTGAGTGAAGGAAGCCAAGCAGAAAAGCAGAAAGATCGAATGACATCCCTTATATGCAGAATCTAACAAGAAATGATACAAATGAACTTATTTACAAAACAGAAAAGACTTTGAGAATGAACTTAGGGTTACAGTGGGAGAAGGATGAGGGAAAGAGACAGGGAATTTGGGATGGACATGTACACTGCTATATTTAAAATGGACAATCAACAAGGTACAACTGTGTAGCACAGGGAACTCTGCTCAATGGCAGCCTGGATGAGAGGGGAGTTTGGGGGGAGAATGGATACATGTATATGTATTGCTGAGTCCCTTCCCTGTTTACCTGAAACTCACAATATTGTTGCTAATTGGCTACACTCCAATATAAAATTAAAAGCTTAAAACACACACACACACATATCCCAAGATATGGCTTCTATAATCCCTCATTGAATTGCTATCTCTAAATTGTCAGTGGGAATTTTTGGAAGATAACTTTCTAAAGAGAGAAATATTTGTTTTTGCTTCAGCGGTCATTGAATGGAAATGTCTTACACTGAACAAAATTCTCAAGACAGCGTCACTTAGATTGTCTCATAGAAGTAGACAGAACTAAGAATTCCATTTATAAACTCACTACAATTGTTTTCTGTTTAGATGTTGTAAGATTGACTTGGATCTAGCAGGAGAATTTCCTTTATGAATACAATATGTTTGTTTCTTCCATTATTTTATAAGCTATAATTCAGATAAAATAGAACCAGTTACCAAGAGTCTCTCAGGAAACACCGAAATGTTACTGTTAGATGCCAGAAACTGCCAGAGTCAGATGTGAAGAAATAAATTGAACTCCATGTGGATATTTCCATGTTGGTATTTCCAAACACAGGCAATATAATAAGATCTTGAATCTTACACAAAAAGGCTTTTTTACCTCCATCCATACCTCATTCCAGGAGTCCCTCCTCCCCACAGAGATAAAGAAATGAAAGAAAGGGTTGCAGCTTTTGAACTTTTGTTTGATGGCAGGGTTGTGCTAAGTCAATTTAGTCGTGTCCCCTGGACTGTAGCCCACTAGGCTCCTCTGTCCATGGGGATTCTCCAGGCAAGNTTGCTTCAGCGGTCATTGAATGGAAATGTCTTACACTGAACAAAATTCTCAAGACAGCGTCACTTAGATTGTCTCATAGAAGTAGACAGAACTAAGAATTCCATTTATAAACTCACTACAATTGTTTTCTGTTTAGATGTTGTAAGATTGACTTGGATCTAGCAGGAGAATTTCCTTTATGAATACAATATGTTTGTTTCTTCCATTATTTTATAAGCTATAATTCAGATAAAATAGAACCAGTTACCAAGAGTCTCTCAGGAAACACCGAAATGTTACTGTTAGATGCCAGAAACTGCCAGAGTCAGATGTGAAGAAATAAATTGAACTCCATGTGGATATTTCCATGTTGGTATTTCCAAACACAGGCAATATAATAAGATCTTGAATCTTACACAAAAAGGCTTTTTTACCTCCATCCATACCTCATTCCAGGAGTCCCTCCTCCCCACAGAGATAAAGAAATGAAAGAAAGGGTTGCAGCTTTTGAACTTTTGTTTGATGGCAGGGTTGTGCTAAGTCAATTTAGTCGTGTCCCCTGGACTGTAGCCCACTAGGCTCCTCTGTCCATGGGGATTCTCCAGGCAAGAATGCTGGAGTGGGTTGCCATTCCCCTCTCCAGGAGATCTTCCTGACTCAGGGACCAAACCCACGTCTCTTGTGTCTCACTGCATTGGCAGGCGGGTTCTTTACCACTAGTGCCACGGGGTCGAAGTTCTCATAAAATTAAAACACAGAAGGAGAGGGCATTTGTGCTACCAATAGAATTGGAGAAAACACACTCACTCTACAATGCCCTGAAATGAAACAAGGAGTCTGACACCAGTCTGTAATGTATTTGCTTTTAGGAGCAAGGGGCAATCGCACTAAACAATCCCTGTCCAAAATGAGCTGGGTAGTGTAGTGAAGGTCACTAAGCCAGAAGCAGTATCTGGGAGCCATGTGGTTTGCTGGATTCAAGGATCATCTCTGCCTGCTATGGCAGAAACTCAGCCTCATCCAGATATCCATGCATCATTCAGGGAGAAACGGAAATAAACAACTGCCATTGCTGACAGACAAAGAGAACTGGTCTACCACATCTTGGCTTCTTTGCCTTCGTGTTTAGCAATGCAAACACAAATGAGCTTTTTCTTTCCCACGAAGTAACTAATTAGTAGGTAAGTTATTTCAAGTCCTAGTATTACTACAAAGAAAAATAAATTCCTTTCTGGCACCACCTTAAAAGAAAATTTTCAATGGGATTACATTCCTTTAATCTATATGAACATAATAATACCTTCTTTTTTTAACCATTCCTCAGCCAAATCCCTATCACATGCTTTCTGCATTCCCACTTAAAAATAACTTTTATATCTTGGATTTTATGATTTAACCTTGCCAAGACTAGGCAAAAGTACAGACTTTGGTCAATTATCTGCATTATTTGGCATAAGTTACAAATTAAAACACAATGTTTGAATTATTCTGAAATCTGGGGAGATAAACATAAATCACATGCATGCAAAAAGAAAGAGACAGAGACAGACAGATATGAAGCACACACTATTCCATATAGCTCCAGAGTGCTGGGTGATCCTGCCATTGTGCAATGTTTCTGCTCAAATCGACCTGTGAATTGAATGAAGGTGAGCGTTGCCTAGAACCTTGTGTGAGTTTCTGCTTTTCCAAAATTTTAATTGAAAATGTTTTTAACTGAGAATTCTCTTGTATGTGTTTCCCTTCTCCTCATAATTTCAAGAAACTAATTTTAAAATTTAACAGATTCGGTGCTTATCAGCACAGGCTGCCGTCACCCATGCACAGAGGCGTGCTCAGTCGTGACTCTTTCTAACCCTATGGACTATAGCCAAGCAGGCTCCTCTGTCCTTGGGATTTTCCAGGCAAGAATACTGGAGGGGGTTGCCATTTCCTACTCCAGGGCAACTTCCCAAGCCAGGGACCAAATTTGGATGTCCTGCATTGGTAGGTGGGTTCTTTACCACTGAGCCACCTGGGGAGCAAACATTGCTGGGTAAAGTGAAAAAGTTCTTTCAGGTCTTTGGTCTGCCTGTTGGTTTGAGAAGTGAAATGTGCCTCTTTAGTCTCACGCTCCCTTCAGCTTCTAATTTCCACATAATAGTCAGCAAATTTCGAGTTATCTTCCAAGATTGTCAATAGAGCAACATCTTTCTTAAAATAAATCATGGGACCTATCCCAAATTCACTTTATCCAGGGGGAAATGTTACTTTATTTGCATAAAATTTTAAAGAATATATACATTTCAGTTCTTATGTCTTATTTATCATCTGTAAATTCCAGCACACAAAAAAGGAAAAAAGAGCTCAATTGTCTAAAAAGCTTGTACTTTTGTAGCAGTTATTTGCTAATCTATACTACATTTGAAATTTGAGAGAACAAAAAAAGATCTTTATTAAATTCTTTATTGTATTTTATAGTACTAAAGTGTTTATTTCATTTATAATTATTTATTAAATAATTTTATGTAAATATATTTAATACTTCACTTCTCATTAACCTACAAGTTCCAAGAAGGCAGGAGAGTTTGCCTGTCTTACTTGCCTCTGTGAAATATGAGTTAATGCATAAATTTATTTGAATAAATGAATGTGTCTGAATAACTAAGCCATCTAGACAGTAGGGACAGAGACAGTGTTTGCACTTTAGCTAATCACAAACTGTCCAGGCCGTTTACAGGAACTCGATCCTTAGTGCATAGATCAAAATCTCATAATATTTAGAAAATGGTCTGAGAGTTAAATGCTCCTTTGTCACTTTGTAAAAGGTTGCCAAAATAATGGAGGAGAATAGTGATGGAGAGAAGCTATGTTGCACATACCAAGCACGAGTCTCTGAGAATTTGAGGCACTGATCAGTTTGGCGTAGTGTCATAGTGGTTAACACACTGGAATCCTTGTCGGAATACTGTGTGCCATTACTTACATGTGGAACCTAAAATGCAAAACCAACTAGCACGTATAACAAACAGAAGCAGACTCACAGTTGCAGAGAACAAACCAGGGGTTACCAGTGGTGGGGGAAGGGCAACATGTGGGTAGAGGGAAGCATAAGCTATTAAGTGTAAGATAAGTTCAAGGATGTGGTATACAACACAGGGAATATAGCCAACATTGTGTAATAACTGTAAATAGTAATCTTTATAATTGTACAAAACTAAATAATTAAAAAAAATTTTTTTAAGAATCCTTGTCAAAAGTTTTGTACATCAGTAAATCTCTCAGAACCATTTTAAATTTGGAACTATGTATCAAGAACTGAGAAAGGGACTGAGATTTTAACTCATATACAGATGAATTAGTTTGCAGTTTCATGTGCTTAGTTGTGTCCAACTGTTTGCGACCCCATGGGCTGCAGCCCACTAGGCTTCTCTGTCCATGGGGATTCTCCAGGCAAGAATACTAGAGTGGGTTGCCATGCCCTCCTCAAGGGGATCTTCCCAACCCAAGGATCAAACCCAGGTCTCCCACATTCAAGGCAGATTTTTAACCCTTTGCGCTACTAGGGAAGCCCAGTTCATAAATGACCCCTGGATCAGAGACATAGGACAGTCTGTTATATACAGCAAGAGCAGTAACACTTCTATGCTAGTCACTGAACCTAGGGCACTGGGAGGAAGACCATATTAAACCCATGCAGGAAATAGTTGCACCCCAGGAGGGGAACCCCAAGCTTAGGGAACCTGAATCTTTTATGACAGGAAGGGAGCAGGGAGATGCTGTTTCCCAAGACTTTCCACTGGTACACATCCTCAGAAAACAGCCAAGAAGAAAGAACAGTCAGTATGTCCGTTGCAAGATGTGCATGTGAGACTCATGGACAATTGTCAGCTAACACTGTGCCTCTGAAAGATTTCCCCCCACCCCAGGCCCTTCAGTATATTAATAAATATACAGGGATGGGCGCAAAGATACACACAAAAATATCCTCCAGCACTGTATACGGCTCTCTCTCTCTCTCTCTCTCTCTCACACACACACACACACACACACACACACTACTGTCAGAAGGTGGAATAAAGTGAGTGAAGGTCTACAAACCAAATGGTCGACTAAGAAAAGACGGCAGGAGACGAGAATCCATTCTATCAGCTGGCTTTAGGGTATCGGACGCGAGTCACAGGTTGACGCAGAGAACAGAGATGAGGACAAACTCCAACAAGCTATTCTGCTCTCCTGTCAGAATCTACCGCCATCGGGTGTAAGTTACGTGACTTCTCCTTATTTTATTATTATGTAGAGTTTATGAAAGCCAGACTGGCCCTTTAAAGGCTGTGTTAGCTCCACTTAACACACAGCTGCTTTGTTATCCTCCAAGGCCAGGAGAGACCCAAGGATGAGAGTTCAGATATGCCAGGAGTTGCCAGGGTGAGAAAGAGAAAGAAGAAAAGCCACTTGTCAGCTCTCACACAGAACCCGGCACTGCTGACATAGAAGTCCTGTGAATCTGGCCTATTCCTGCTCCTACTGGAGCATTTAGGTTAAAAACGAACAGGATTTCCAAGGTTTGGAGTTGGAAGAAGCCTTAGTAGTTCAGGACAGTATGTTTGTTCTGTGGGAAAAAAAAAAAAATTGCCTGCTTTTGTTCTTTAGAGAGTCCTTCAAGCCCTCAGGGCACACAGATAGTGAGTGTAAAGGTTTTTTCAAGGATAATAAAAAGCTCTTGAGGATTTATAAACTGTTTCATCTGTCAGAAACTATTTATGCAGAACTTGGCACGTAGAGCGAATTACTCTTATTAAACAAAAATTGAGAAAATTGCTTAAGTCTCACCAGAAGGTACCTGTAGTCCATCAGAAGCTAAGACACTCCATAAGCTATAAACTTAAGAGAAAAGAAATTGCATGTCTCTGTGGATGTCTGTGGTGAGATGAATGACTCCAGAGAGAATGTATCCCAGCTTTATTCCTCAGGCTGCTTGCTGCGTTGGCTGATTTGTCCATTCTCATCCCCCAGGGAGCTCAGAGCGGGAGGGTGTGTGCAAGGACCACATCCCAAGGACAGGTGCCCTTTCCATTTCTCAAGTTGCCTCCCTGCCCACACACAGTAGGCCACTGTCATAGAGCGCGAGCGCACCTATTCAAGCATCACGACAGGGTGCAAGGCCCTGTGCAGACTGCCCTCCACAAATCATCTTATTAACTGCTAGCAACAATCCCAGGGGGTCCTGTTATTAACGTCATTGTACAGATGGAGGGATGGAGGCTAGAGAAGGCGGAGGAGAGAGGATTGAGGGTGGAGAGATTAAAGAACTAGCTGAGTGCCTTAGCTGTGGTGCTGATCTGAGATGGCACCTCAGGCAGCCTGCCTCCGGGACAGACTCGTCCTCTCCCTAACGCCACAGATGCCTCTGCTTCCAGAAGTCACAGGAACGGACCCAGCTGGTGAGTCCATGGACACAAGCGGGAATCAGACTGAGCAGTCGTTTCTCACAGCGGCCACTCAGTCCAGACTTAGTTCTCCTCGTTTACCTAATTCCAAGTTCCAGTCCTTTCCTCAACCCTCTGTCTCTTTTACCTTTTCCTTCCTCTTCCTGACTTCAGAAGGCCTTAACAGTTCTGGTTTTTCATCAGCTTGCCAAATACATTCCCATGAAGTGTTTGGCCCAGGTTCAGGCTCGAGAAACATTCATTTGTTGAGGAACCTTAGAAAGCAGGTAATTCCCATTCTACTGGACTCATTAGCATCAAAACCACTTATTGCACATGTCCTGCCTCAGGATGTCCCATCTTTGTTCTTTCATTCGAATCCATAAATCCTCACATTTTCACCCGCCAACATCTGCTCCATCCATCTGGGATGACCAGGACAGGATGCCAAACTCACTTGAGCTAATGGTTCCATTATAAAAACATTTTACAAGTCCCCTCCCCCAACCAAGTTCCTATTTAAATATTCCATCAACACTTCTAGAACTTCTCCAATCAAAATAATAGTTTTCCAAGACTCCATTGATACCATGTATTAGAGCTGCACATGATTTCTGTGAAATGAGCATCATTCTAGTAGCGATCAGAATAGAGAAAAATGTACACAATCGCTAAAGGTTACATAACTTGTGTCTGAAAATGTTACCACATCAAACAATTAATGATATTCATTTATCACTATTTTCCATAGCTTTTTAAGTGGACTTAGCTCCTCTTGGCTGTCTGCCCTGGCTTCTCTCTCTGTCCTGACAGAATATTCCTATGAGCTCTTTTTTTTTTTTTTTTTCCAATCCTATAACCAGTGCTACTGCAGAACGCTAAGCTCTGAGTGGTAAGAATGAGGCAGCTGGGGTCAGCTTTCTCACATAAGGATGCTGTCTACCCTTCAGTTGCTACTCCCTCACAATCCCACTTCTGTATTGAGAAAGGTCACAATATGCTGACATTTCTTCAAGAAACAGAATTCACCTTTAACTTTGGCTATTTCTTACACTCACTCTAGTCACGTAATCCTACTTCAAGTGGACCTAAGGAAGGAATTTCACTCCCTTCTATTCAGTCTTGGAGCTCAGAGTCCTAAATGAACTTCAAAATTCTAGACAAATACCAGGGAAATATTCTGGGGTCTAGACAATGGAATTTCACTGAAGGCTGCATGGAGCAGAATCTGTCCAAGTGAGTTCTGCCTTTGCAAACACAGGATCTTCTCCTCCACCAACCCTCCATCTTATCACCAGCCAAATTCTTCCTAGATGTTCATCCCTCTTGTCAGATGTCATTAGAGACTTCATCAAGTCCAACAAGTCTAAGCTCTTCTTGGCTGGTGGGCCACTTCGCCACTTTGTGCTACCCTTATAACCTGCCTCTGAGCAGATTTTTGAGGTGGAGATCTGCAGGCAGGACGTATAGGGCCTACTTTGGTAAGTGATACCCATAGGGAAGGAGGGAATGCAGGATTGGGCAGAGAGAGAGATGCCAGGCNGCCCTGGGATTTCTTTGGAAGGAATGATGCTAAAGCTGAAACTCCAGGACTTTGGGCACCTCACGCGAAGAGTTGACTCATTGGAAAAGACTCTGATGTCGGGAGGAATTGGGGGCAGAAGGAGAAGGGGACGACAGAGGATGAGATGGCTGGATGGCATCTTGGACTGGATGGGTGTGAGTCTGAGTGAACTCCAGGAGTTGGTGATGGACAGGGAGGCCTGGCATGCTGCATTTCATGGGGTTGCAAAGAATCAGACTCCACTGAATGACTGAACTGAACTGATTAGCCTTAGTTGGTAGAATAAATAAATTGGCTGAATAAAAATAATTTTCTTCTTGTGAATATTCTCATTTTAGAAAGTGAGTATTGCCGAAGGTTTTGGTTTCCTGAAAAATATAGTGAGCTGTTAGAGTGCTCTTCCAGTTGTATATTGATTTGTAATGATGTTTGGCATTTAATTTCATACAGCTTTGCATTTTAGCCATCTGATTATAGAGAAACTATTGATGTGGACATCTTCAGGGTCTAAACCTAAACTTTCTAGGTCTTTTCTGGAGCGTTTAAGAGAATAAATGTCTCCATTTAATCAGATAGATTTAAGAAATGAACAAAAGTTTCCAGTATTTAGAAATTTTCTGAGCATGATTTTTGCTGTCCCCAAATTCTCCATTCCTTATGTATTCACTGCCACTCAGAGTTATCTGTAAATACATGGCTGGGAAAATGAAGATGCCAAGGGGTTCACAAATTAGTAGAAAAGATGCAAAATGATTGTTACTGCTGAAACCAATTAACAAGAGTGGGTGAATGGAATTCAGGACTGAAAATTTATAATTTTTAAGCACAAACTGTATAGTGTTCCTGAATGGAAAGAACCCATATTGCAAAAATTCTAATTCTTCCTAAAAATTTTATCAATTTGATTCAATACAGATCAATATTCTAGCAGAATTATTTGTTATTTGACATGCTTGATTCTAGAATTCATCTTAAAAATAGGTAAGAAAAGTCAATTTTAAAAAATACGTTTTCCATATAATATAAATATGTATTCTAAAGATACAGCATGTAAAACATGTGATAATGTTTCAGAGATAGGAAAACAGATCAACAGAACACTAATCTGTTTGACATGGGAAAACTTCAGCGAAGAAAAAAAAGTTAGATCCTAACTATGTGCCATATGTGCATATGTGACTGGTGAAGCAAGTAATGTCTGATGCTATAAAAACCAGTGCTGTATGGGAACCTGAAATGTTAGGTCCATGAATCATGCTAAACCGGAAGTGGNATCAACAGAACACTAATCTGTTTGACATGGGAAAACTTCAGCGAAGAAAAAAAAGTTAGATCCTAACTATGTGCCATATGTGCATATGTGACTGGTGAAGCAAGTAATGTCTGATGCTATAAAAACCAGTGCTGTATGGGAACCTGAAATGTTAGGTCCATGAATCATGCTAAACCGGAAGTGGTCATACAGGACATGGCAAGAGTGAACATCAACATTCTAGGAATCAGTGAACTAAAATGGACTGGAATGGATGAATTTAACTCAGATGACTGTTATATATACTACTGTAGGCAAGAATCCCTTAGAAGAAATGGAGTAGCCCTCATAGTCTACAAGAGTTCAAAATGCCGCACGTGGGTGCAATCTCAAAAATGACAGAATGCTCTTTGTTTGTTTCTAAAGCAAACTATTCAGTATTACAGTGATCCAAGTCTATGCCCTGACCAGTAATGCTGAAGAAGCTGAAGTTGAACAGTTCTATAAAGACCTACAAAACATTCTTAGAACTAACACCAAAAAAAAAAAAAAAAAAAAATGTTCTTTTCATCATAGGTGATGGGAATGCAAAAGTAGAAAGTCAAGGGATACCTGGAGTAACAGGCAAGTTTGGCCTTGAAGTACAAAATGAAGTAGGGCAAAGGCTAACAGAGTTTTGCCAAGAGAACCCACTGGTCATAGCAAACACCTTCTTCCAACAACACAAGAGCCAACTCTACACATGGACACCACCAGATGGTCAATACTGAAATCAGATTGATTATATTCTTTGCAGTCAAAGATGGAGAAACTCTATGTGGTCAGCAAAAACAAGACAAGGAGCTGACTATGCTCAAATCATGAACTCTTTATAGCAAAATGCAGACTCAAATTGAAGAAAGTAGGGAAAACCACTAGACCATTCAGGTATGGCCTAAATCAAATTCCTTATGATTATACAGTGGAAGTGACAAATAGATTCAAGGGACTAGATCTGACAGACAGAGTGCCTGAAGAACAATGGACAGAGGTTTTCAATATTGTATAGGAGATAGTGATCAAAACTATCCCCCCAAAGAATAAATACAAAAAGGTAAAATGGAGGTATGAGGAAAGCAGCTGAGAAAAGAAGAGAAGCTAAAGGCAAAGGAGAAAAGGAAAGATATACCCATCTGAATGCAGAGTTCTAAAGATAGCAAGGAGAGGTAAGAAAGCCTTCCTAAGTGATCAGTGCAAATAAATAGAGGAAAACAATAAAATGGGAAAGACTAGAGATCTCTTCAAGAAAATTAGAGATACCAAGGGAACATTTCATGCAAAGATGGGCACAATAAAGGGCAGAAGTGGTATGGACCTAACAGAAACAGAAGACATTATAAAGAGGCAGCAAGAAAACACAAAAGAATGATAACAGAAAAGATCTTAATGACCCAGATAACCACGATGGTGTGATCACTCACCTAGAGCCAGACATCTTGGAGTGTGAAGTCAAGTGGGCCTTAGGAAACATCGTTACAAACAAAGCTAGTGAAGGTGATGGAATTCCAGCTGAGCTGTTTCAAATCCTGAAAGATGATGCTGTTAAAGTGCACACTCAATGTGCCAGCAAATTTGGAAAACTTAGCAGTGGCCACAGGACTGGAAAAGGTCAGTTTTCATTCCAATCCCCAAAGAAAGGCAATGCCAAAGAATACTCAAACTACTGCACAATTGCACTGATCTCACACACTAGTAAAGTAATGCTCAAAATTCTCCAACCCAGGCTTCAACAGCACATGAACCAAAAACTTCCAGATGTACAAGCTGGATTTAGAAAAGGCAGAGGAACTAGAGATCAAATTGCCAACATCCACTGGATCATAGAAAAGGCAGGAGAATTCCAGAAAAGCATCTATTTCTGCTTCATTGACTATGCTAAAGCCTTTGACTGTGTGGATCATAATAAACTGTGGAAAATTCATCAAGAGGTGGGAATACCAGACCACCTGACCGGCCTTCTGAGAAACCTGTATGCAGGTCAAGAAACAACAGTTATAACCAGACATGGAACAACGGACTGGTTCCAAATTGGGAAAGGAGTACATCAGGATATATATGGTCACCTTGCTAATTTAACTTATATGCAGAATACATCATGTGAAATGCTGGACTGGATGAAGCATAAGCTGGAATCAAAATTGCAGGGATAACATCAGATACGCAGATGACATCACCTTTATGGCAGAAAGTGTGAGGAACTGAAGAGGCTTTTGATGAAAGTGAAAAAGGAGAGTGAAAAAGTTGGCTTAAAACTCAACATTCAAAAAACTAAGATCATGGCATACAGTCCCATCACTTCATGGCAAATAGATGGGGAAAAAATGGAAACAGTGAGAGACTTTATTTTCTTGGGCTCCACAATCACTGCAGATTGTCGCTGTAGCCATGAAATTAAAAGTGCTTGCTCCTTGGAAGAAAAGCTATGACCGATCTAGGCAGCATGTTAAAAAGCAGAGACATTACTTTGCCTACAAAAATCTGTCTTGTCAAAAAGCTATGGTTCTTTCCAGTAGTCATGTATGGATGTGAGAGTTGGACTATAAAGAAAACTGAGCACCAAAGAATTGATGCTTTTGAACTGTGATGTTGGAGAAGACTCTTAAGAGTCCCTTGGGCTGCAAAGAGATCCAACCAGTCCATCCTAAAGGAAATCATTCATGAATATTCAATGGAAGGACTGATGCTGAAGCTGAAGCTCTAATATTTTGGCCACCTGATGTGAAGAACTGACTCACAGGAAAAGACCCTGATGCTGGGAAAGATTGAAGGCAGGAGGAGAAGGGGACGACAGAGGATGAGATGGTTGGATAGCATCACCGACTCAATGGACATGAGTTTGAGCAAGCTCTGGGAGTTGGTGATGGACAGGTGAGCCTGGCATACTGTAGTCCACTGGGTCACAAGGAGTTGGACACAACTGAGAGACTGAACTGAACCGATGCAACATACAGCTATAAAATTTCAGAGGAATTAAAGGCTAAATGTAGAAACTGGAAATTGTTAGAAGAAATGTAAGAAGCCACAGAGTCTTGGCAAGGGAAAAGGCTCTTGAAATTTACACATCATACTCAGAAAATGTAAGTGAACAGGACCCTATGGGGCCTTCCCAGAACAAAAAGCCCCCCCCTACCACCTCTGTTTCATGCCCTCTGCCTGCCTTTTTTGTCTGCAGAAAAATTTTAGTCAAAGGATAAATTTAATCATAGAAGCAAGAACATGCAGAAAGTAAAACAGTTAAACAAGACCCTTAATAAAAGTTGAGCCGTTAAACAAAGTCAGGGACCTTTAGTTCCTTCTCAAGATCTACAGATAACATCCTGACCCAGGTGTCCTTTGAACTGTTTTGCAGATCCTGAAACCTTCACCAAGTGGAAGAAGTTAACTTTATGCTCTCCACAAGCATGTAGACCCCAGACCAGTTAGAACCGGAAGCTTGATGATGTTGACTCTCAATTGCCTCACTACCAACCAATCAAAAGAATGTCCATGAGTTGATCACACACCCCACAATACCCTCCCTCACCCTGTCTTTAAAAACCTTTCCCTGAAAGCCTTTAGTGAGTTCAGGTCTATTAAACACTAGTTGCCCTGGACTCCTTGTTTGATACCCTCCAATAAACTCTGCACTTTTCTGCACTACAGCCCCATGTCAGTAGATTGGCCTTATTGTACTTGTGCAAATGGACCCAGGTTTGGTTTGGTATTTAATAATACAAGCACGCAGGAAAAGTCTAACCTACTGAACCACACTCAGATGTTTAACTGGCTCTCAGGCTCCTAAAAAGACATCTTTCTTCCAGATACAGCGTTGCCTACAGTGGGATTTAAGGAAGGTCCACAAATCTCACTTATCGCACACCTTACGCTATGGGCTAGCAAGGGAACAACTGTGTGCCAGGTACCCCCAAACCTAAGTAAAGCCCCACGTGCTCTAAGTAGACCCACTTTCCAGACCCACAGAACAAGAGGGGCTCCCAAAACAGTAACTTCAGATATGCCAACTTCATTAGAACTGTGGCTCATCTCTTCCCAAAAGATCACTAGCACTAATCTCATTGGGAATTACACCCCTGTTTACTTTCAACACCACCAGAAATTCAAGCTTCCCAGGGCATCAGGGAAAACTCAGCCACAGGCAGATCCCTAGTCTTACTTAATCCAAATTTCCACATCCTCCCCCGCACCTCCAGCTATACAAGTTACAGAGACTAATGTGAAAAGAAAATGGGGATTTCTGTTCAAACATTAGTAAGAATTTCCTGTTGGTAACAAGGCATTAAATTAAGCCTAAGTGTTAGTCACTCAGTTGTGTTTAACTCTTTGAGACTCCATGGACTGTAGCTTGCCAGGGTCTTCTGTTCATGAAATTCTCCAGGCAAAAATACTGGACTGGGTAGCCATTTCCTCCTCCAGAAGATCTTCTTGATCCCAGGGATTGAACCTGAGTCTCCTGCCCTACAGGTGGATTCTTTAACATCTGAGCCACTAGGGAAGCATGCTGCTGCTGCTGCTAAGTCACTTCTCGTGTCAGACTCTGAATGACACCATAGATGGCAGCCCACCACGCTCCCCTGTCCCTGGGATTCTCCAGGCAAAAACACTGGAGTGGGTTGCCATTTCCTTCTCCAATGCATGAAAGTGAAAAGTGAAAGTGAAGTCGCTCAGTTGTGTCCGACTCTTAGCGACCCCATGGACTGCAGCCCACCAGGCTCCTCCATCCATGGGATTTTCCAGGCAAGAGTACTGGAGTGGGGTGCCATTGCCTTCTCTGAGGGAAGCATGGGGGCTTTCTAAGTGTTGGGCTCCACGTGATACACAGGTTATATAGCCTGTGTTCCTTATTCCAAACACCTTCTGTATTGCCTAATACTGTTATCAGCAATTTATCTGTATTTACCTGCAGCCCCAATTTCCTCTCTAAATATTCAAAAGAATTCTTGCTTATTCTAACTAAACCTAGGCTGTCCCCCGAGGACACCGTCAGGCCCTCGTGTCCCGAGTATAAGTGCTGGGGATGGGACACCTGTCATCTGTACTCACTACTGCTTAGAACTTCCCCTTCCTTCTTCAAAAATCCGGTTTCTCTCAATCCCACATCATCCATCTGTACCACCTGGGTATCTATGGAACTCCCCTTTGTCCAGACAGATGCTCAAGAAATATGTGTTGAGAAAGTTCATACGTGACTTGTACAATCATTTGAAAAAAAATAAACTGGGTAGAATACAAACTCGACTTGCCAGTTGCATAGTAAGAATCTATCTACTTTAAGCAAAGTGCCTCTTTGGCCCGAATCACTCACGGTATGTAGATATTTGCATTCTATATTCTACATTTCGTCAGAAAATGGATCAAAACATAGCCCGTTAGGTATCTATACCCTAAATATCTATGATTGTTCCTTTAAGAAGCTGGGAGGGAGAGGAGATGAAGGAGTCATGTGATAGGACTTCAGGGACAAATTCATGTTTCTTGTCAGAGATTGCTGCTAGAATAAACAGAAAACCAGATCCTGTCTGCCATGCGCTACTCGCGTCTGCGCGGTGAGGGCGCTTCTGCTCGTGGCTTCCCAATGCTGCCCTCTTCTGGCAGAGCGTGCTCACTGCTAGAGCTGTGCGAAATGAGCCCCCTCAGGAAGAGAAGGGGAACTGGGAGCCAAAGACACTGATACTGTGAGAGAAACAAAGGGAGGAAGCAGGAAAGGCAGATTTATACCCCTCCTCGCCTTAGTGTTCACTCGCCTCCTCTTTCCTCTGTATATCATCTTGTCCAGTGCCCTCCTGAACAAAAACAGACAGACGGTACGTTTCTTCTGCTTTGCTTTGACAGGGGAGCCAGGCACACTGCAGAGCGCGGGGTCACACAGAGCCAGACTCAGCTTGGTGACTGAACAGCAACAGCAGCCTCACGTTGCGGGTTGGGAAGAGTGAATCCATGACCATCCTGGTCTCTGCCTTGTCATCGCCCCTCACGTTTCCTGCACAAAATTCCTGCCCCTCGTCTGCACTCACCTCTTCCTCTGACTTGCTGTCCACTGTTGGTCTTCTAGAGAACCCCCAGGCACAATAGGCCTGCTCTTGAACCCACCCCACCACACTGGCCGGCCACATTTGCCCATCTATAAATAAGGTCTCTTTCTAACCCTCTGTGCAAATGTTTAACCATCTTCTGGATCTGGGTTCTTCATCTCTGGAAGATACCCTGTTGGTGACAGAAGTTGGGCAGGAAGCATGTTAAAAAAAAGAGAGAGAGAGAAAGAGAAATAGCAGCTTTATCCAGAACACATTACTCAACCATGAACTTTGATAACTTCTTTTATGATCAGTCCCACAGTCTAAAGGCTCTTGTCTTCCCCATGGTCACAATCCCTATCAAGATAAAGGATATAAGGGCATTGTAAATCAACTATACTCCAATACAAAATTTAAAAAAAATGTGAAAAACATAAAAGATTTAGAGCTTTCGCGCATGTTTCACTTGGAAAATGCTGATATTAGTATTACACAGAGTGTGTATCACTGAGGTCACTTATACCTGGCGGTGACCACCACAGGCTCAGGCCGACAGCCAAAGGGCTACAGCCAAAGGGACGCAAGCGTTAGCACGTCTGTGCTGTGCTTAGTCGCTCAGTTGTGTCCAGCTCTTTGTGACCGCATGGATTAAAGCCTGCCAGACCCCTCTACCCACAGGAATCAACAGAGGGCATACTGGTGTCTGGAAAATACAACAGATTAAGGCAAAGTAACATGCCTTATCAAGTTATCAGGAAAATCCTGTGATCACATCCCAGGCAGTGACAAAGAAAACTAATTGGGGGTAGAAAACAGACAAACATATCCAGCTCTACCATTCTCGGAGTAGACCGCAATTTGTGAGCTTCTTCCCTGGGATGTCCTTTAGTGCCCCCCGCTGCCTCCACCGTTCATCCTTCCAGCTCTGAATCCTCTCTGCTGTGAAGTCTTCATAATGATGCCTGTCCTCCCATAGGCTTCGGCTGCAGGAGTCAGAGCCTGTGTACCTCCTGTCACCATACCATGCAGTCTTTCACGTTGTTTGCTGACGCTGTGCGCTGTGCTTAGTTGCTCAGTCATGTCCAGCTCTTTGCAGCCCCATGGACTATAGCTCGCCAGGCTCCTCTGTCCGTGAGGATTCTCCAAGCAAGAATACTGGAGTGGGCTGCCATGCCTTCCTCCAGGGGATTTTCCCAACCAAGGGATCACACCCAGGTCTCCCTCATTGCAGGAGGATTCTTTACCATCTGAGCCACCAGGGAAGCCCAAGAATACTGAAGTGGGTAGCCTATCCTTTCTCCAGGCGAACTTCTCCACCCAGGAATTTAACCAGGGTCTCCTGCATTGCAGGCAGATTCTTTACCAGCTAAGCTATCCAGGAAGCCCTTGCTGATGCTATATTGAAGCATATTTAACCATATACCCATGTTCCCTGGCCTTTTAGGGTTGCTTGCCCTTGCTACCTGAATAACCAGGCTCTAAAGTCACTATTTGGAGAAGGCAATGGCACCCCACTCCAGTACTCTTGCCTGGAAAATCCCGTGGACAGAGGAGCCTGNGGCATCACCAACTCAATGGACGTGAATCTGAGTGAACTCTGGGAGTTGGTGATGGACAGGGAGGCCTGGCGTGCTGCGATTCATGGGGTTGCAAAGAGTTGGACACGACTGAGCGACTGAACTGAACTGAACTGATCTGACTTCTGAACATTATTAGCAGAATGCAGAAGTGGCTTTTGGAATACAATGCAATTCAAACTGTACTCTGAATTCTGTAAACTGTTTTCACCTCAGTTTAAGATAAATCCAGACTAGCAGCTGAACTGCAAACATCCTAATTCCCTTAGTTCCTAAACATTGTACAAAACTTTCTCCGTGTGTCAGATAATTTGTGTTGGAATAATTTATTAATGGTGGCATGATGCACACAAATAGCAATGGATAAGATTTTGGGTTTGGAAGTCTAGCAGTCTCGAGTCTGCTTCCTGAGTCCAACCCTTAACTCAAGTCCAGTGTGACCTTGAGTTGGCTATTTTAGTCTATGTATCAGTTTTCTCATGTGTAAAATAAGGATTATATCTACTTGAAGGGTTGCTATGAGATTTATATAAAGTGATATACAGAAAGCACTAGACACATTGCCTGATCCACAGTACATGCTATACATATTAGATGTTATTGTCATTTTTGTTAACAAAATAAAAGAACTAAAGCATCAACTACAAGTCATTGAAGGGTCTCTTTTATAAGATGCTAATCTTTTGGGGGATATCTAAAAGACTTAAAAAAAAAAGTTTATCTCTTGCTTCTTTCAGAACAGGCAGGAAAAACAGAATAATTAGCACAACTTTCCTAACCTAGCCTTTTACAATAGGCAGATGTGTGACCAAATTATCAGGTCAAATAAATGTGCTTGTATAATTTGGAATTCACTGTGCTGTGTAAGGTTATGAATGCAAGAGTTGCAGGAACCTGGTGGATCCGGAATGGCCCTGACATTCAGCCATTAAATGAACAAAGAGATCAAGCAAAACTGCTGGGTGTCCAGGCAAAGCAGCGCTGCCCGGGGGGAGCAGAATTTCCTGGGCAGAGCCCCTCCCTGGCACTGGCCTCCTCCCAGGAGAGCCCCGCCTCTCTAAATACACATTCAAGGACTCAAATCCGGAGCAGCTGCACAAGCCCCTTTCTGTGCATGGACCCTGGGTGGAGAGGCACAGAACTTGCTGGCAGGCTTTTAGACCTCAACAATAAAGCACCTATGAGGCCCGAGGAGGGCAGAGAAAAGGAACTCTCCCTGGACTTCTTCGCTAGGTGGAGGGAGCCGGTTTCCACAAGGTGATGAATCACAGCCAGCGATCTCCCAGCATACGAGGCCGGTGTTGATCCTGAGTCTTCCTTGTAGCATTTCTCACCGAGGGAGTAAGAGTACTATACGGTTCTAGTGTTTTAAGCCCTTAGCTCTTTTTTGATATCTCTCTCC
>SJYA01001137.1:199350-240030 GCA_006410615.1 Neotragus moschatus | reverse complement strand
AAAAAAAAAAAAAAAAAAAAGTGCTGCTCAGTCTTTTAAGGGCTGAGAACTGTTAGCTCTGAATCACAGATTTTTCAGTCCTTGAATTTTAAAAAGGGGAAGACATTGTTTTATGTGTTGTGATATGCATTCTTCAGTAATTATTAACATCTTTGTTTACACATTATTATCTTGCAAATATAACTTTTGGCTTTCTTTCAGTTGACTCCATGAGCTTTCAAAAGAAAAAGAACATGTCTCTATTTTCCTCTTCTATAATCTTTCAGAGTGTTTTTAGAGGCCACAACTGACAGTTGAGAGTGAATTTAAGACAAATTATATCCTAAAAATTTATCATCTCTTTATGGCCATAAACTCATAGATTCCTTAAGTAATTAAAGTGAAGAATGCAAACAGGATAGTTAAGCCGACAAAAAGAAGTGTCCTTAAGAAAGCAACAAAGACAGCCGAAAGATGTATAATCTCCATCGACAGAGCATAGGAAAAAGGGCATATGGGTTTATTTTAGAGAAACAGTGTGGGATTTAACTTTAATAAAACTTATTTAAATAGAATGGCTTTGGTACACTAAATTGACTATGTCTTAGAATTTCCCCCCAAAAGCACCCCCTCAAATGTAGCCAGGCACTCAAAAATATATCACATAGCTTTTAAAAAATTATTTTCACAGCATATATTTTTTTCATTAAAGCCCAGGCAGTTCTCGTATGATTTTTCTATCTCTAGTGGTTCATACAAATGTAGCCAATGTTAGATTCTTTAACAAGTCTACTAATGTTCTTTTCTTTTTATCCGCCATGGGAAATTAAACTCTAGCAGAACAGGCCAATCTAGTATTTCTCCCTTGGAAAAAGGAAGTGTCGCTACATATGCAGGATATGAATGTATATTTTGAGTGCTTTAAGCCAGATAAAAAAAGAATGGTACTGACTTTCTCCTTACTCATAAGTTTTAATATGGGCTCAAAAATTCCCAAGTATTTGTGGAGAGTTGAAGATGAATCATCACATTTCTAAGAGTTTTAGTGCCTTTACTTTGTAGCGGGAATTCTCTTCACCCAGAGAGGAAGGGCGCCCTCAGTAAGAACAGCAACATGGAGCCAAGAGGAAAATTGCAGAAAGTGCCATTATAGGACCTGGCTTTTCCATCTATAGCCAATCAAGAGATTGGTGAACCCCCCAGGGCTTTCAAACCAGTAGTTTCTCTTCTCTTCTAAAATTGTGATAACTCTGCTCAAGCAGAGAAAGTGATAGAGATCAGGAGTGAAGGAAACAGATTTTTTTATCAGTTGAGAAATGATGGGAAGAGAGTCTTAAAGAGGTGAACAATCTCTTTATGAGCAAATGCTCTAATTTCAATAGACAGATATTTTCATCTCAAGCTCTCCTTCCACCTGCATGCAGAGTTCTCCTTTTGGCAAGGACTTTGAGTAGTTGAGTTCTGGTAGCCCAGAACTTTATCATGACAATCTAGATTCCACTCTGTGGGCTACTAGAAAACTCTCTTTGGGTCACATGTCTAACAAGAGTGCTCTGAGATAATTGGTACTAAATGGCTTCCAAGGTACCTTCTGGATATGTAAATCTATGATTCTCTTACATAAAGAGAATCAATTAATTGAATGATACATCTCTTACAACCAAGAATGGTTTTCCTTTGAGAGGAATCATGGGATCAACTGATAAAATGACAATGGTAGACAATGGCTAAGTCTGAGCTGACATGGCGGGTTCTCTGAACTACTTCATTCTCACCCTGAATGAGTAAGTATAAGGCCCTGTAATGAGGCCACACAGGACAGTTTATGAAATTCAGGTTTCAAATGGCCTGTGCAGTGTTTTACAAATTATTCACTGCAAAATTTTTAAAATCTGGACATTTCATATAGAAGTCACGATTTCCAATTTCTTTTGTATTATTGAAGATACATCACAGTGAAGTTAAAGCTAAGTTTCTTAAGGATAACACCAGGTGGAATTGGGTAGCAACAGTCTCCTTTGGAGAGAGGCAGTNTCTCCTTCCACCTGCATGCAGAGTTCTCCTTTTGGCAAGGACTTTGAGTAGTTGAGTTCTGGTAGCCCAGAACTTTATCATGACAATCTAGATTCCACTCTGTGGGCTACTAGAAAACTCTCTTTGGGTCACATGTCTAACAAGAGTGCTCTGAGATAATTGGTACTAAATGGCTTCCAAGGTACCTTCTGGATATGTAAATCTATGATTCTCTTACATAAAGAGAATCAATTAATTGAATGATACATCTCTTACAACCAAGAATGGTTTTCCTTTGAGAGGAATCATGGGATCAACTGATAAAATGACAATGGTAGACAATGGCTAAGTCTGAGCTGACATGGCGGGTTCTCTGAACTACTTCATTCTCACCCTGAATGAGTAAGTATAAGGCCCTGTAATGAGGCCACACAGGACAGTTTATGAAATTCAGGTTTCAAATGGCCTGTGCAGTGTTTTACAAATTATTCACTGCAAAATTTTTAAAATCTGGACATTTCATATAGAAGTCACGATTTCCAATTTCTTTTGTATTATTGAAGATACATCACAGTGAAGTTAAAGCTAAGTTTCTTAAGGATAACACCAGGTGGAATTGGGTAGCAACGGTCTCCTTTGGAGAGAGGCAGTGCACTCAGTTCCCCATGGTCCCCACCTTCCCCTCTTCCACATGTGGACAAAGGTGCTCAATTGTGGAATCTGACCAGTGGACCTTGTAAGCATTTCACTTTGGAACCCCTGCTCTTTGAACACTAAGACACATTCCTATTTGAAAGCATGTTTCTAAATGTCCCCAGAGGTTAAGCTTCACATTTTTACAGTATTGTGTTTGATAATATATGAATGTAACTTGGGGGAAATACAGCAATTTTCAGTGAGTCCCTCTTCCTTGCACAGTTTGCCAGGATATAGCGTCTTTGTGTCTCAGCATCTGAAAACAACCCTTTGGTCAGGCATTTCAGAACTGTTTTTTCTACTGGCCACTGTTTTGTGGCCAAGACAGTAAATGCTGATGTCAGCTGCTTGAGCAAGTAATAAAAGAATACCTCTGCTCTTTTAAGTTTAGAGAGCAAAGTCTTCCCTTATACAATCAAGTCTTTTGTTTTCCAAAAACTTACCAGTAATGGTCCTGACTTCTGGTTTCTTTGGTTCTGGTCTCCTTAGCTCTGTAGGCAACAGGTTGTTCTCATTGTGCCATTTTTTCAGACACTGTGGCTCATGAATGGTGATCGATTTTGTTCCATATTCACGCCCACAAATATAGCAAACAACTGTTGGTGGACGTCTTATCATTGTTGGCTGCAAGTAATACGAAGTGCCTGTTAGCAGGTTTTGAAATTACACTTTTACATTAAATTAGCTAGAAAAATCAATAAATTAAAACAAATCTAAACATTTTGGTAAGATTAACCTTTTTAGCAGTTGGGATAAAAATATATTGTCTGAGTGATTGAGGTGGGGGTGAAGATGTTGCTTTGGGAGCAGAATAGGAAATGGAGAAATAGCCAGAATTTTACATATTGGTACTTTATAAAAGGTATTTTCTCATTTAATAAATATGGATTGATTGTCTTCTGACTATTCTCCATGCTGGGAGAATACAAAGAAAAATCAGGTATGAATCGTCTTCTCAGTACATCAATATGCCTGAGAAATAAAGTAATAAATGTCCTTACAGGCACAGAGAGAGTTTTTAACAGACACTGTTGTAGCTTCTCTCTCATTCCTTCATGTAAAATGCTTCTGCTACACCTGTGATTCTCTGCCTTTTTTGATCTGGCATAGACTTCACCTAGAGACAGGACAACTAATCAATTACAGATGGGAGTTGGTGGATAAAGACCCAGCTTGCCCACTTAGGCTGTTTCCTCCAGAAGTCCCCAGGGGGATTGCACCACAGTTACTCATTAACACACCTCCTTCTCTTCCCTGTTTCTTCTTTCACTACTTGACTGAGGTTCCTGGGATCACCCTGCCCTCTTAACCTTTGTTTCTGGAAGAACTAAATCTAAGGAAGACTTGTGATATATAACCCAATAGGGAGTTTCTGCTTCTGTCTAGGATATAGAATATTACAAGAAACACTTCTCCCACCTCAACAATGAGAACAAATCAGAAATTTTTGAGTCATTGGATACTCAAAGTTGCAAGGTAAACTAATGAACCAAAAAACACTGCTTCAGTTTAAGGGTGGATCAGCAGAAACAAAAGAAAACCTCCCTCACTCCAACTTTACAGGAATCAGAAACAGCGGTCGTCTGCCACAGAAATAAGGGCCGGACCGCTGTAGGAACTCTTCTGATGTGCAGCATCCAGGTACCATCTACATTAACTTTCCCACCCACTGGGTCTTACACCTAGCAATGGGGTGACAGTCCAACACCAGAGAGGCAGGAGCATTGAGAGAAACCCTCACCAATTCAGGAACATAGGGAGGGCCTGCCTAACTGTGATGGTAAAGCTAGAGAATTAGGCCATGTACGAATCCCAGATAAAAGCAGTATACTATACAGATATATCACAAAAGACATATATGTGACACATATGTGTATTTTTGTACATATACATGACAAAATTGCTTCGGACCATGGCCTCTTTAAAGAAAAATAATAAAAGAATATGGAATTTATACTCTCTTGAATGAAGTCAGAGTAAACAAGAACACAAATTATAGGGACTAAAATTGGAAATAGACTGTCATAGAATTCTTAGATAGTTTTCTTAATTTTTTAAACATAGAATGTGATGTGCTAAAGATGCATGTTTTAGTCTCTATGCTGCTGCTGCTGCTGCTGCTAAGTCGCTTCAGTCGTGTCCGACTCTGTGCGACCCCATAGACGGCAGCCCACCAGGCTGCCCCGTCCCTGGGATTCTCCAGGCAAGAACACTGGAGTGGGTTGCCATTTCCTTTTCCAATGCCTGAAAGTGAAAAGTGAAAGTGAANCTGCTGCTAAGTCGCTTCAGTCGTGTCCGATTCTGTGCGACCCCATAGACGGCAGCCCACCAGGCTGCCCCGTCCCTGGGATTCTCCAGGCAAGAACACTGGAGTGGGTTGCCATTTCCTTTTCCAATGCCTGAAAGTGAAAAGTGAAAGTGAAGTCGCTCAGTCGTGTCTGACTCTTTGCGACCCCATGGACTGCAGCCCACCAGGCTCCTCTGTCCATGGGATTTAATAACCACTAAAATACAAAATCATGCTAAGAGGCATAAGTTAAAAAAATCAATGAGAAGAGAGAATATATTTTTTTAAGGATTGATGGGTTAACCATGACCCAAAGAAAGATAAGAAGAGAGGAACAGAGGATCTAAAAATAAAAATAAAAAAGAGAAGGAAAGAAAAAAGGCAGGAAGAATAAATATGATTAAAACTCCTAAGTGGTAGGTTTTATTTTATATATATATATATATATACACACATACATATATCAATAACTGGAGTAAATATAAATGGACCAAAGGACACAGGTAAAAGGCGTGGGTTGACAGAGTAGATAAAACAAAGCAACACTCAATTATATGTTGTTTATGAGAAACATATTTTATAAACATAAAGACACAAACAGATTACAAGTAAAAGGAAGGGAAATTTTTTCATATAAACACTAAGCCAATGACAATAGTATGACTACATTATTAAAATCTATTAAATTCAGAGTTTGGCAATGTTGGAAATCTTCTTCCAGTTGTGAAGATCAGGAAAAGCTTTAAAGAGGTAGCACTGGAAGAATGAGCAAAATTTAGATCATAAGGACTGGGAAGGGGCTTCGCTAGTGGTGCAGGGTATAGGGGTCTGCCTACCAATGCCAGGCATACAGGTTTGGTCTCTGGTCCAGGAAGATCCCACATGCTGTGAAGCAGCGAGGCTCTTGTGCCACAAGTGCTGAGTCTGTGCTCTGGAGCCCATGAGCTGCAACTACTGAGCCCGTATGCTGCAACAGTGGAGCCTGTGTGCCTAAAGCCTATGCTCAACAACAAGAAAAGGACGGCAACAAGAACCCTGTACACTGCAGCAAGGAGTAGCCGCAGCTCACCGCAACTAGAGAAAGCCTGGGCAGCGACAAGGAGCCAGTGCAACCAAAAAGAAATAAATGTTAAAAAAAAAAAAAAAAAGACTGGAAAGGATGGAGAAAACTTTTGGATGCTGAGCAAAGACAGCATGAGCAAAGCCTCATGGACCGAAATCTGGAGGTGATTACAGAGAAGAGTGAATAATTCAGTTTGCCTGATCCTCAGTCTAGCACTGAGAACTAGAACCAAACAAGTAGGCTGCAGCCATGCTGTGAACAACTTTGAAGGCCGTGCTAAGATCTGGATTTTGCTTTATAAGTGATAGGAAGCAGAGAGGCAGGGAAATAGCCTGTGACTTCAATTCCGGAAAGTTTGTGTGGCTGTAAAGTATCTGAAAGAACTAACTAATAGCTATGAGAGCTTGAGCATTCATTGCTCTGTGAAGTGAAAGCTGCTCAGTCATATCTGACTCTTTGTGACCCCATGGAATAGTCCATGGAATTCTCCAGGCCAGAATACTGGCGTGGGGAGCCTGTTTGCTTCTTCAGCGGCTCTTCCCAACCCAGGGCTTGAACCCAGGTCTCCCGGATTGCAGGTGGATTCTTTACCAACTGAGCCACCAGGGAAGCCCAAGTAAATCGTGGGTCCAAGAAAACACCAATGTTTTATTCTAGATGACAGGAAAGATGGTGATGTCAGTTACATAAAGGGAGCAATTGGAAAAGACAGGTTGGGGAAGGAGAGAAAAGAGATTCTGTCTTGGAACTGTTGAGTTTGACATATTAGTGGAATTTAAACACGAAAAAGCCCAGCCAAAATAAGAAACAGAAGCCTATACTTCGGGATTAGTGGGATTCAGAGCTATTTGCACAGAGAAGAGGTTTAAAACCATAAAAATTCCAGAAGAGGAATATATAGAGAGTAAGTAGAGAAAAATGCCTGGGAGAATATCTACAATAAGGAGAGTGAGCAGGGGAAATTGAAGCCTAAAGAGATAAAGGTTCAAGTTCAAAGTTAAAGAAACAGGGTGTGGAGCCAAAAGACTCCATTCACAATTCTGGAAACGCTTCTGGTTCCAGAAAGTCGGTATCATCGAGTCTGTCAAATGCTCCAGGAAGTAATGGGTGGTTGAGGAAGGCAGTTAAATGTGGTGGCTAGTAGGTTATGAGCCAGTGGCTTTTGATAATTTAATTCCAATGGGGTGATAAAGAATAAAAACTAAACTGTTAGGAGTTAAAGATTAGGTCAAGAAGAAGAGATGTACACGTTCAAAAGGTTTGCAGAAAGGATATTTGAGAAAGAAGTGGAGTTAAAGATCAGCTTTGTTGTTGCTGTTGTTGTTAGGATAGGAGTATTTGGAGAGGAGAGCAAGAAACTGTGGTCCTAAGAGAAAAGAGATAATCAACAGAAAAAGTCTCTGAAGAGGTGGGAGGAGATGGGATCAAGGGTGTATTAATGGGAAAGGGAAAAAGGAAGGAAAATAAAATAGATGGATTTAGAGAAAGGTTATTGTGGAGAAGGGAGGCATTAGTGGAGCTAATATAAAATGAATGTAGTCTTCTAAGTATAAGGCAAAGTTATCTTCAGAGAATGAAGAGATTCCAATCCTGGGAAATAGGATAGTGAAAAATACTGGGATTCAGCACTGCGGGAAATGTTATAGTGACTCAGTTAGGGAAGAATACTCACTGAGCAATGGAAAAGGCCCAGTTAAGTTGAGCTGCAAGAAATTTCGGTGAAATTAAATGACTTTTTTCAATATTTCTCAAGTAGCGCTTGTGGCATGAAAGCAGAACCAAATTAAGTTGGTGGTGTGGTCTCCTTTGGGGAAATAAAATACGGTAAAGTGTGTGCGTGTTTTAGAATCAGCTTGCTTTTAACAAGACTGTTGAGGGGTTACACCTGCAGTGGGAAAAGCACAGGGCGAGATGAACATCAGAAGGAAACACATTTATATTTCTGAATGCCCAAGCAGAAATAACAGAGTTGAGATGAGTAAATCTGATGTGAACAGACCAAGCGAAATGGACAGTGGAGTTACTTCCTGGATGATCTGAGTCTTTAAGAAAGCACATTTTTGAGAAAAAATATTTTTATTCTATCTTTCTATACTGACCTATCTGAATATACTATGTTCATCAAAATAATAAAATAGTTCTTTATCTTTCCTTCTTATTAGCCATGTAGCAGAGCCTAACACTTGAAAAGTGACTTTAAAAATATTTGGGGAATTCAAGACCTAAGAGAAAGAATAAAAGCAGGAAAAACAGCCAAAACTTCCTTACTATTTGTATATATTTACTTGAAAGACAAATGCAGGTTTTTTAACTTTTAAAATGAGAGTTATTCTTTTGACTTTGAGAATAATGAATTTATTAAAATTGCATATGTAAAGTATGAACCTTAACCAAGCATGTAAGCAAAATAAATGGTATGGGTCATAAACGAAGACATTCACGTCTCATTGTCATAAGATTTCTTCTGGAAGGAAAAATTAAAAGAAAACAGGCAGACACAGAGGCTAGAAGACATGCACAAAATAACTTACAGGGATGTGGGAGAAAATTCATACCATAACAAGGCTAAGATGTCCTGTATTTTCCAAAGCCTGCCCCACGCTCTATATTTGCGGTTGAACTGCAGTTGAACTTGCAACATACTCCATATTCTTAAGTTTCGAGCATTTTACTCTTAAAGCCATGCTCCAGGGAAGTGCAAGCAACCCAGACACACAGCTGAAGAGAAAAATCCATCCCCATGGGTCTGAATGGAGATAAGAGAATCTCTTACTGTTCATTAATTTCACAACTGTCAGTCTGAAATTTCAGAGAAAGCTGAAAAATCAACTTGTGGTTACTGCCACGGCCCTATTTGCCAAGGTTTTACTCTTCAGCCTCTTTATGTTTTCAGACGGAAGTCGATGTGTGGGGGATTAAGACCAGAGGAAGAAGAGACCAAATTACAGGCCGAAAGAGTAGAGGCCCCTTCTGGGCTAGTGTGCTACTGTGACTGGCATAGCTGAGCGAGGCAAGGGTGTGGGAAAGTGTGCCCATGGGGCTTGTATACATGGGTACTGCCAGGGCCAGCCAGCTCTAGGAAGTGTAATGAAAGGGGGAGTGTGGCAAAGAGGAAGCCAAGCTGTCTAAATTTTCTGCAGAGCAAAGGATTAGATTAACAGTTTTTCTGTCAACATTTCAGATCGTATTTTGGGGATAAGGCATGATTTTTTAAAAAGTTAATCTCTGAATCTATCTGAATCGATAAATCTGATGTGAACTGTTTTGAGGGGGGCAACTACTGATAAATGCCCCTACACAGCAAGTTTATTAGGGCTCATTGCATTTTGTTCTTCTTGTCTCAGTGCCCTGAGAAAATCTATTTAGGTTGGATGTAGCCAGAGGCAATTGAACACTTCAGGGGAAGTTTTCATATGTGTATATTTCTTTCAACTAACTTTCATATGTTTTTAATCATTTTGCTGGCCACTATTGGAATTATTATTCTACTTTCCATGCAGCATTTTTTTTTCTCTTTAGTTAATGTCTTTTCTCTGTCAGGAATGCCTCATGTTCCATCTTTTAAGCCAAGACTATGCAATGCAAAGGGAAGTGGACATTTAGCAGCTTTCCTCCTGATCGGTGTAGATATCCTGTCCTCCATCCATTTGTTTTTAGTTTGCAATATCACCATTGAGTCAAAAGGGAAAGAATAAGAATCTAGAGAAGAGAGTGGTTTAGTGGATAACCCTGAGAGGTGTTGATAGAAGAGGAATGGACATAGTTCCAGAAAACTTACCTATTTCAAATCATTTCAAATAGCTTTCAGTGACCTCCCTAAGTGTTCAGGCAGAAAGAAAGCCACAGTGAACCACACAACTAAATAGCTAATAGAGCTTATAAAAGGACATATAATAACTGGTCAGAAGGAAACAATAGTCCTAACATTAAATACTATTGCATGAACCTTAATGAAAGAGATATTAAAAACTGAAGCGGAAGTTATTATTGAGGCTTTCCAGGTGGCACAGTGGTAAAGAATCCATCTGCCATTGATCCCTGGGTTGGGAAGAGCCCTTGGGGTAGGAAATGGCAACCCGCTCTAGTATTCTCGCCTGGGAAATTCCCTGGACAGAGGAGCCTGGAGGGCTACAGTCCAGGGGGTCGCAAAGAGTTGGACATGACTGAGCACACAGCACACACACAAATTTATTACTAGCAGCTTTACAGAGGATCAGAAACACTCTACACTTGGTCATTTCTTATATTAATCACACAATAAATACTAAGTAGTAATAAGTGAAATTATAGTTGTGTGGTGTTATTTACAGGAAAGTTAGGAGAACGTTCTCCAGTGATGTAACTTTGGGGAGATTTGTTGTGAAATATCAATTAGTAACATACATGGAGCCATTAGCCCCTTTGAAAATCTAATGATGGAATGGCCATCTCCCCAGAAATCGTACATGCATGGAGAACCATGGATATGACTTAGAATGACTGGTGGACTCCCTAAAGCTCATCCATTAGTCCCATGAAGGGAACTGTTGGGCCTTTAGTCAGAGCCAAACTTTTCCTTTCGAATAGATGCTCCTTTGTGCAAGGCATCATTTGGCACCATTTAAATGCCTCAAAAAGTACTGAGCGGAAGCCTGCAAGAACTTGTGAAATATACCACCTCTGGCTTTAGGAAGATCTTAAGTTCTGCTTTGTGTAAAACAGCCCCTAAGGTACCTGTTGTCTTGACTAATATTAACAGTGTCCTCTTTTACTCTCTGAAATGTCCCTGTTTGGTCAATAAACTACACAGACACTTTTGAAAGACATCAATTCATAAAATAAAAGCAATCAAAAGAGATGAAACCAAAACAGCAAAAATAAACTTAGAAATATTGAAACTGTGAAACCATATGGAGAAATATGAATTTATAAGACTGGCAATGAATCCATTTAAACACAGAACTAAGGTAAAATGACTATAGAAATTATGGTTAGAAAAGAGAATAGAAAAGCAACATGTCTTAACAAAAATACCTTACAAAAACTGATGAGGGAGGGAGAGGTGAAAGGATGCTAATGATACTAAATTCTCCGACTTTCATGGCAAACAGTCAGTTAAATCAGTGTAACATTAAAATATGGAGTGAAAACTGAAAACAAATTCCTTAATAGCTTATCTTTGTTTTTTAATGTTGGTGGGTCCTTTAAAAACTAACACTCCTTTGGTGAAGAAATATTTTCCTGAAGTTCAGCAATGAACTTCAGCCAAATGAAGTTTCATTTGGCTCTTATTGTTGAATTCAAGTAAAATTAAATATATTATCTTCATCAATAATAACTTTGATAAGATGATCTCACTTCAATGAAAATATGCATGTCAATATGTTATTTACATAGAGAGATGTCTGGGACAATATTCACTAAGGTCAACCTAAAGTGTGGGTAATTTTAATGCTAATTTTATACTTTTATAACAGCTTGAATTTTTGTACTGAACTTGTGTCATTTTTATAATAATAATAAAACAATAAAAAATATCAACTTCAGAGTCAAAACTTAGGCAGAGATTAGGTAATAAAATCAGTTCTAAAAGGAAAAATCAAGTGGAGTCCAAATTACTTTCTGAAATGACTGATGATAATGATATTTAAGGTGTTGTATATAATACAGTTTAGTAATAGAACCAGTCAGTAACTGACATTAAAATTAACATTAGGAATGAATACAGCTCTGCATAGAATAAAATCAACATACAGTACAAAATGAAAATATTGACTATCTTAAATTACATTATTCTAATAATGCTATCTTATTTTGTCAATTGTTTATAGTTGAATGTATTAGTTAAATGTTTGCATGATGCAACTTAACTGAAATCCTAGAATTCAGTTACAAAGGCCTGGAAAAATAATCTGAACACAGGATTTAGCACAAGTCTGTTTCTACCATAACATAAGATAGCTCTTCTTTTATTTTATTCAGACTTGTTTCCCTGGCTTGCTTGCATTCACCAAAAAATGAATTCACAAATAACTGGATGAGACTTGTAAGGTATGAGCCATCTTGTATTGAAAAGTGACGGCCGAAAAGTTGGTTTGGGGGATGTATGGGCTGAACCATTCCTTGGGGCCTATGTTGCCGACTGTGGCTTGACTGAGAAATCATTGTCTAACATTCAGCCTCCCAAATGCTTCCCCACCTTGTGCCTCTAAAAGGTCACAGGTATAATTATCTACCTGCTACCAGGGAACAAAGGAAGCCTCCCACATTTGCACATTGAAAGGCTGCAGTTGGCTGGATTTATTTGCTGTCATCGAAGTACCTGGCTTGCTGGTTTTGGAGAGGCTATTTGGGCCAAAGCAGCCTTATCGAAATGTAAAAGATATCTTTATTACCAAATATGTATGCAAATAAAATGCCTGGCTCTTTCCCCCAAGTAACACGTTTCACACATTACTTAGAAACAAACACTACTGCAAGTTTAATGGTCCTTTTTCCCCCTTTTAGGTTGCATGATAACATCCCTGTAACAACACAGCCTCTTGCCCTGTGTTCATTTGCGGACACTGATTAACCTGAGTCAAAGAGAGATCAGGGAAACCAGAAGTGTGGGAATGTCCTGAAAAGGAAACAGTCCTTGTGCCCCGAACCACCACTTTGAGTCAAATAGCAAAAAGTGCCCCACCTTGAGACACTTGCAAACCATCTTAGTTGTGATCATTAATCTGTAATGATGGAAATCACTAGATATAATATTTTTACATGGTGACCATGGGAAAGCACACCCAGGACAATCCTTGCCCTTCTGTCTCAGGACGTGGCCTAGAATCAGCCCTGTCTGTTGGTGTCCACTTTGTATCTCAGATGGAGTGTGACTGGTCATGAGCACAATATGGTCATTTCTGCACACATCTGGGTTGAATCATAGACATTTCAACTTCATGAAAGCCAATAAAGCAATTGTTCTAAATAATGATATTGAAGTTGCACTGTGAGCAGAAAGAAACCAGAGAGCTCTGCGGAAAACACGGATGAGACTCAGTCAGCAGATGAGACTGACATTAACTGGAAAAGCACTGGGAGGAAAGGGCTGCAACTCAGGAGGTGGTTCAAGTGTAGCCCAGATGCTGCTGTTCAGGAAGAACACTCTGATTACAGGCCAGGAGCCAGGCACTGTGCTAGGGACAGAACCAGAACTAGCCCTAACAGTGGGAATGATTGTACCTAAATTCACCACCTTTATTTGGGAAATACTTTTAATGTTTTTCCTAAGCTCTTTGCCTGCGGCAGTAAGTCAGGTTGACAGACCCCTAACTGGGGTGCACAGAGCCCATTCCCCTTGAAATTAGTCAAGAAACAAGGGAAGAAAGGGACTTGCTGTGTGGAGTAAGCCTTCTTGACCTCTCTGCCCATTGATATGTTTGAACTCACACTGATTGTTCTCCAGATGGGAAACCTCTTTAGGATCCTGGACTTTTGTGTGGTCCTTAAAAATTTTAGAAGCTTTGGCTCCCAGATATCTGACCCACAAGAAAGGCCTCACTGTTTTGGAGTCTCCCACAGGTGACCCAGATGGTGTTTGGCAATTGGCATGAGTTACCCTCAGCCCTGGCATGAAGCCTGTGCACCTGGTCCCTGGGCTCAACTACTACACAACTCTGTGTCATGTCATGGGTCCTTCGTGACCAAGCTGTCCTCTTTACAGCACCTCACCCAGGCTACACCATATAACTACCTCCTCTCTGCTTTATATTCTGGATTTCAGACTGTAAACTGATGGACTCAGCACAATTTCAGCCAACGGACATTCATGTTTTATTTGACTGGCATGATGCCCTTAGAAGTTTCAAATGTGAATATCCTTAGGTGGGACTTACTCTCATGGATACTGTACTCTCCACCACTCCCTATGGCCCTACATGCAGCTGCCAATCCTGAAAGTATATGAGCTTGGGACTGAGCAGCCTATTTTTCCCACTCTCTCTTCAACTTTGTTGTTTTTCAGTCACTCAGTAGTGTCCAACTCTTTGTGAACCCATGGACTGCAGCACACCAGGCTTCCCTGTCCTTCACCATCTCTGGAGTTTGCTGAAACTCATGTCCATTGAGTCGGTGATGCCATCCAACCATCTCAGCCTCTGTCGCCCCCTTCTCCTCCTGCCCTCAGTCTTTCCCAGCATCAGAGTCTTTTCCAATGAGTCAGCNATATTGAAACTGTGAAACCATATGGAGAAATATGAATTTATAAGACTGGCAATGAATCCATTTAAACACAGAACTAAGGTAAAATGACTATAGAAATTATGGTTAGAAAAGAGAATAGAAAAGCAACATGTCTTAACAAAAATACCTTACAAAAACTGATGAGGGAGGGAGAGGTGAAAGGATGCTAATGATACTAAATTCTCCGACTTTCATGGCAAACAGTCAGTTAAATCAGTGTAACATTAAAATATGGAGTGAAAACTGAAAACAAATTCCTTAATAGCTTATCTTTGTTTTTTAATGTTGGTGGGTCCTTTAAAAACTAACACTCCTTTGGTGAAGAAATATTTTCCTGAAGTTCAGCAATGAACTTCAGCCAAATGAAGTTTCATTTGGCTCTTATTGTTGAATTCAAGTAAAATTAAATATATTATCTTCATCAATAATAACTTTGATAAGATGATCTCACTTCAATGAAAATATGCATGTCAATATGTTATTTACATAGAGAGATGTCTGGGACAATATTCACTAAGGTCAACCTAAAGTGTGGGTAATTTTAATGCTAATTTTATACTTTTATAACAGCTTGAATTTTTGTACTGAACTTGTGTCATTTTTATAATAATAATAAAACAATAAAAAATATCAACTTCAGAGTCAAAACTTAGGCAGAGATTAGGTAATAAAATCAGTTCTAAAAGGAAAAATCAAGTGGAGTCCAAATTACTTTCTGAAATGACTGATGATAATGATATTTAAGGTGTTGTATATAATACAGTTTAGTAATAGAACCAGTCAGTAACTGACATTAAAATTAACATTAGGAATGAATACAGCTCTGCATAGAATAAAATCAACATACAGTACAAAATGAAAATATTGACTATCTTAAATTACATTATTCTAATAATGCTATCTTATTTTGTCAATTGTTTATAGTTGAATGTATTAGTTAAATGTTTGCATGATGCAACTTAACTGAAATCCTAGAATTCAGTTACAAAGGCCTGGAAAAATAATCTGAACACAGGATTTAGCACAAGTCTGTTTCTACCATAACATAAGATAGCTCTTCTTTTATTTTATTCAGACTTGTTTCCCTGGCTTGCTTGCATTCACCAAAAAATGAATTCACAAATAACTGGATGAGACTTGTAAGGTATGAGCCATCTTGTATTGAAAAGTGACGGCCGAAAAGTTGGTTTGGGGGATGTATGGGCTGAACCATTCCTTGGGGCCTATGTTGCCGACTGTGGCTTGACTGAGAAATCATTGTCTAACATTCAGCCTCCCAAATGCTTCCCCACCTTGTGCC
Source organism: Neotragus moschatus (assembly GCA_006410615.1). NCBI lineage: Eukaryota > Metazoa > Chordata > Mammalia > Artiodactyla > Bovidae > Neotragus > Neotragus moschatus. The sequence goes on along the minus strand of SJYA01001137.1, from coordinate 224,490 downwards.
TCTAAAAGGTCACAGGTATAATTATCTACCTGCTACCAGGGAACAAAGGAAGCCTCCCACATTTGCACATTGAAAGGCTGCAGTTGGCTGGATTTATTTGCTGTCATCGAAGTACCTGGCTTGCTGGTTTTGGAGAGGCTATTTGGGCCAAAGCAGCCTTATCGAAATGTAAAAGATATCTTTATTACCAAATATGTATGCAAATAAAATGCCTGGCTCTTTCCCCCAAGTAACACGTTTCACACATTACTTAGAAACAAACACTACTGCAAGTTTAATGGTCCTTTTTCCCCCTTTTAGGTTGCATGATAACATCCCTGTAACAACACAGCCTCTTGCCCTGTGTTCATTTGCGGACACTGATTAACCTGAGTCAAAGAGAGATCAGGGAAACCAGAAGTGTGGGAATGTCCTGAAAAGGAAACAGTCCTTGTGCCCCGAACCACCACTTTGAGTCAAATAGCAAAAAGTGCCCCACCTTGAGACACTTGCAAACCATCTTAGTTGTGATCATTAATCTGTAATGATGGAAATCACTAGATATAATATTTTTACATGGTGACCATGGGAAAGCACACCCAGGACAATCCTTGCCCTTCTGTCTCAGGACGTGGCCTAGAATCAGCCCTGTCTGTTGGTGTCCACTTTGTATCTCAGATGGAGTGTGACTGGTCATGAGCACAATATGGTCATTTCTGCACACATCTGGGTTGAATCATAGACATTTCAACTTCATGAAAGCCAATAAAGCAATTGTTCTAAATAATGATATTGAAGTTGCACTGTGAGCAGAAAGAAACCAGAGAGCTCTGCGGAAAACACGGATGAGACTCAGTCAGCAGATGAGACTGACATTAACTGGAAAAGCACTGGGAGGAAAGGGCTGCAACTCAGGAGGTGGTTCAAGTGTAGCCCAGATGCTGCTGTTCAGGAAGAACACTCTGATTACAGGCCAGGAGCCAGGCACTGTGCTAGGGACAGAACCAGAACTAGCCCTAACAGTGGGAATGATTGTACCTAAATTCACCACCTTTATTTGGGAAATACTTTTAATGTTTTTCCTAAGCTCTTTGCCTGCGGCAGTAAGTCAGGTTGACAGACCCCTAACTGGGGTGCACAGAGCCCATTCCCCTTGAAATTAGTCAAGAAACAAGGGAAGAAAGGGACTTGCTGTGTGGAGTAAGCCTTCTTGACCTCTCTGCCCATTGATATGTTTGAACTCACACTGATTGTTCTCCAGATGGGAAACCTCTTTAGGATCCTGGACTTTTGTGTGGTCCTTAAAAATTTTAGAAGCTTTGGCTCCCAGATATCTGACCCACAAGAAAGGCCTCACTGTTTTGGAGTCTCCCACAGGTGACCCAGATGGTGTTTGGCAATTGGCATGAGTTACCCTCAGCCCTGGCATGAAGCCTGTGCACCTGGTCCCTGGGCTCAACTACTACACAACTCTGTGTCATGTCATGGGTCCTTCGTGACCAAGCTGTCCTCTTTACAGCACCTCACCCAGGCTACACCATATAACTACCTCCTCTCTGCTTTATATTCTGGATTTCAGACTGTAAACTGATGGACTCAGCACAATTTCAGCCAACGGACATTCATGTTTTATTTGACTGGCATGATGCCCTTAGAAGTTTCAAATGTGAATATCCTTAGGTGGGACTTACTCTCATGGATACTGTACTCTCCACCACTCCCTATGGCCCTACATGCAGCTGCCAATCCTGAAAGTATATGAGCTTGGGACTGAGCAGCCTATTTTTCCCACTCTCTCTTCAACTTTGTTGTTTTTCAGTCACTCAGTAGTGTCCAACTCTTTGTGAACCCATGGACTGCAGCACACCAGGCTTCCCTGTCCTTCACCATCTCTGGAGTTTGCTGAAACTCATGTCCATTGAGTCGGTGATGCCATCCAACCATCTCAGCCTCTGTCGCCCCCTTCTCCTCCTGCCCTCAGTCTTTCCCAGCATCAGAGTCTTTTCCAATGAGTCAGCTCTTTGCATCAGGTGGCCAAAGTACTGGAACTTCAGCTTCAGCATCAGTCCTTTCAGTGAATATTCAGGGTGCCCCACTTATCTCAACAAAAGATATTTGCCTTATATTTAATTTCTAAGAAATGAGCTTATCTTAGTTAATTTGCATGAATGTGCCAGTGGCCAGACATGGGTTGCTCCTTGTCTAGAAGATCTTTGCATTTTAGCTGGGATTTCCTATGAAATCAGTGCTTTGAGTCAAAGGAATGAACCTCTGGCTCTGGAATTTAAGAAGTAGGGCAGGCACTTCAGAAAACAAGTAGGCAGCAAATATTAGTGATTGTCACACTGAAGTGTCCCTGCTCTCTTTGATTATAAGCACGTAGGCAATTTGAACAGAACTTGACAGGAGGCTAGAAACCTATCCATAGGCAAAAGAAGCCCCTCTATGAAGGGAGTCCAAGAGCACCCAGTAACTGTGCACAACCCTCAAGTCATTTACTTGCTGGAGGGTTTTTTGCTTCCCCCACTTCTAGCTGGAACCCAGGTTATCTAAAGCAGGGACCACCCTGCCAAGGCCTGAGGGAGTCGTTCTGTGACTGTGCAGTTTTGAATGGGTGTCGTTCCATTCACAGTGTGCCTCTTTCTGCTTGACAAAATGAACATAAAGAACTTGGGCCATAGCTTCTGTTTTCGATTTTCCACACTCCTTATCCCTTCTATTAGGCCAAATAATTGAAATGTTTGTGGTGAGCGCACAGACATATTATAGCATGCAGTAAGGTCAGATGGGGAAATCAGAGGGAAAGTTTTTTTTCCCTATACTTGAGGGAAAAAGAGCAAAATCTCTTAGAAATTCTTGTGGAAGACATGGAGAACAGAAGTATGGCGATCAAGGGGGGATGAGGGGCTGGGATGGATTGGGAGACTTAGACCGGCGTATATGCACTCCTGTGTATAAAATAGGTAACTGAGGACAGATTGCACAGCACAGGGACCTCTGCTTAGCATTCTGTGGTGAACTAAAGGGGAGGGAAATCCAAGGAAAAGGGGATGTATCTATGCACATAGCTGACTCCCGTTGCTGTACAGCAGAAATTAACACAATATTGTTAAGCAACTATGCTTGCTTGAGGGATCAGTCGCTCAGTAGTGTCGGACTCTCTGTGGCCCCATGCACGGTAGCCCACCAAGCTCCTCTGGCCACGGGATTCTCCAGTCAAGAACACTAGAGTGTGTTGCCACGCCATCCTCCAGGGGATTGACCCATCCCAGGGATAGAATCTGCAACTCTTGTGTCTCCTGCATTGGCATGTGGATTCTTTACCACTAGTGCCACTGGGAAAACAACCATACTCCAAATAAAATAGAAAGAAATCCTTGTGTATATTCCAATATTGGAAATGTCCAACCAAGAGGCAGCTAACAATTACGAGGCGCTTTCTGGTGCCAGTCTCTGTAGTAAGCACTTAAGATGATTTATCTGGATACTTCTCACAATAATCTTCTGGATAAAATGCAGTATTCCCCTTTTACAAACCAGGAGACTGAGGTACTGAGCTATTAGTAAATGGTAAAGTTGCTTTTCACCCAGACGTTAGATCTTCAGGCTGCCTGCACTAACACTGTGAAGGAAATAGCGATGTATTGACATGTGGTTGTTTGTCAGACATGATCCCGGGTTCTTCACAAGTATTCTCATGTTTAACCCTTTGACTATGTGGATCACAATAAACTGTGGAATATTCTTAAAGAGATGGGAATACCAGACCACCTGACTTGCCTCTTGAGAAATCTGTATGCAGGTCAGGAAGCAACAGTTAGAACTGGACATGGAACAATAGACTGGTTCCAAACAGGAAAAGGATTATGTCAAGGCTGTATATTGTCATCCTGCTCATTTAACTTATAAGCAGAGCACATCATGAGAAACACCAGGCTCGATGAAGCACAAGCTGGGATCAAGATTTTCGAGAGAAATATCAATAACTTCAGAAATGCAGATGACACCAACCTTATGACAGAAAGTGAAGAACAACTAAAGATTCTCTTGATGAAAGAGGAGAGTGAAAATGTTGGCTTAAAGCTCAACATTCAGAAAACTAAGATTATGGCATCATCTCCCATCATTTCATGGCAAATAGATGGGGAAACAGTGGAAACAGTGGCTGACTTTATTTTTCTGGGCTCCAAAATCACTGCAGATGGTGATTGCAACCATGAAATTAAAAGACACTTACTCCTTGGAAGGAAAGCTATGACCAGCCGAGATGGCATATTCAAAAGCAGAGATATTACTTTGCCAACAAAGGTACATCTAGTCAAGACTATGGTTTTTCCAGTGGTCATGTATGGACGTGACAGTTGGACTGTGAAGAAAGCTGAGCACCGAAAAATTGATGCTTTTGAACTGTGGTGTTGGAGAAGACTCTTGAGAGTCCTTTGTACTGCAAGAAGATCCAACCAGTCCATCCTAAAGGAGATCAGTCCTGGGTGTTCATTGGAAGGACTAATGTTGAGCCTGAAATTCCAATACTTTGGACGCCTGATGCGGAGAACTGACTCATTTGAAAAGACCCTCATGCTGGTGAGGGCAGGAGGAGAAGGGGATGACAGAGGATAAGATGGTTGGATGGCATCACTGACTCAATGGACATGGGTTTGGTTGGAGTCTGGGAGTTGGTGATGGACAGGGAGGCCTGGCATGCTGTGGTTTATGGGGTCACAAAGAGTCAGACATAACTGAGCGATTGAAATGAACTGGATCTCTTGCTGTGAGGAAATGAGTTAGGGAGAAATCATTTGTTCATAGATGTGTGATTTCACTGTGCATTTGTTATCTGATTCCAGATCTGTTTGATTTCAGCAGTTTCTAGAAACATGAAGGGGAAGGTCATCTGTGGTGGGCTGAATATCATGCTCTGCCTTATGGGTTCACAGAGTCAGCCATTGCATGGGATTTGAGAGAAATCCACAAAATTCCTACTTCTGCTCTCTGGACTACCTCAAAAACTCATTCCTTTGGACGAAGCTGCTTTCTCCCCAGATCCTCTTTCAAAATGCAAATAGTCTTATGAGAGTTTTCTATGAAGAATTTTATCATATTTCCCCAACCGTCTTCCAACACCCTTCCAACAATATCAAGGGACGGGGGTTGTGAAGGGTAGAAGGGGATGCTGAAAGTGATGTAAAGGAAAGGAGATCCAGGTGACCCAAAGCCGTTCCCAAAGTCAGAACTTTGCCTGTGGCCATTTAAAACAATTTCAAGCAAACTGACTGAGCTTGAAAATGTATAATCAAGTTTCCATTCCCCCCAGGCATGTCCTACATATGCAGAAAAAGTATCAATAGCATTTTAATATATAGGAGTAACTGTGTAGTTCAGTCTCAAACCTCAACAATTGCAGTTTGATTGTCTCAAAACCACTGGTATTTCACGTTTACTTCTAGTGTTTTCAAACAATTCTACCCAAATGTCACATCTGGAAGGATCGTTGTTTGAAATTAAATTGTTTTTGGAAATCACTGGATGCCACGTAAAGGAATTTTCCAATCCAGCCTGTCTATTGGCCAACTATTAAAGAGTCTGCTACATGTGATCTGGGGATTTGTTTTGCTCTTTTTAACAATAAGAAAGACTTGGCCATTCATTTGGAAATGCTGTTAACATTAGAGGATTTTCATGTACCTGATTTTTAAAAACAAACTATTGGTATTTTGAATATATGCTTGGCATTTTAGTTATTTACTTGCTAGTCCTGAGATAACAAAGGCTGAAAAATAGAAGTCAAAGAATGAAATCCAAATGAAAGCTTCTGTTTATGAAAGGAATACAGTTTCTTAGCTAAAGTTTTTTCCTTTTCTATTTTCTTCTCACATTTGAGATAAAAGCTTTTTTTTTTTTTTTTTTTTCCTGATCCCTTGGAAAGCTATTGGTTGGAAAGTGAGGTGTTTTTGGTATGGATTCAACCTCTGGGCAAATTTTGGTAACAACAACTTTCCCTGAAGAAAATGGGTGTGGGCTGGCGTGTGGTTCCTGTGCTGTTCAGCTTGGCTCCAGGTCTGACCTTCATATTCAGATAGCTTCCGGGTCACGGGCAAAATGAAGCAATGGGGGAAGATGGGAAAAACCTAGTAATTGTGGCAGGCACTCAGTTTTTCCAGCTTCTAGAGAGAAAAAACGGACAGCAGGGGCACTATCTGACGTGGAACATGGGAGCAGGGCCTGCTTTGTCTAGAGCTTGTATACTAGAGGGCCCCCAGCTCTGGGAAAGGCCTAAGAAAGAAGTTTTCCAATGAAAAGAAGAAAGATATCATCTTGGATATAAGACAGAAAGGATTCTATCCTTAAGAAACAATTTTGTTATTTGTTTGTTGTCTTCTCCTTTCTTATCTGAGTTTTTGATTCCAGTCTTTCCCTTTCCTCTTTCTCTCTTCCCTCAACCTCTGATTTCCTGAAGCTTTAGTTTGGGACACGTGATCTCTCTCTGTTTTTACCTTCTCTGCTTAAACAAAGGTAGATGTGAAAGCTGCTTAGGGGCTTTTAATGACAGGATCATGGCATCAGAGTTGATGCTTGGAGTAGGATTATTGGAAAATCGTTGAGACCCTTCTTCAATTTGCAGGACCTCTTTTTCCCTACAGGGCTTCCCTGGTAGCTTAGTGGTAAAGAATCTGCCTGCCAATGCGAGAGACACAGGTTTGATCCCTAGGTCAGGAAGATGCCCTGCAGAAGGAGACTGCAACCCACTCCAGTAACTCTTGCCTGGGAAATCTCATGGACAGAAGAGCGTGGCAGGCTATAGTCCATGAGGTCACAAAAGACCCTCAGAGAGGTAAATATGTGAAAGAGGCAATGGAATGTAAGAAGGATACGAGCTACATAATAAAAAGGGAAAGTAAAAGAATCAGCCTTATGTCAAATGCTGTCAGTGATCTCGCGCTTCATAAAGCTGCTCTTGTCCTCACATCTAGCAGTGAGGGCCTGTTCACAGGGCAATTGCCTCCATTTCAATGGAACTTTTTCAAGGTTGTGTCACACTGCTTTTGATGGAGTTCTCAGAATTTGGGGAGAGGTTTTAATTGTTGACCTGGGAATGTGGATTTCTAAGAACTATGTATATCCATTTAGTCATTACACAAAGGTTTCCTAAGCATCTGTCACTAGAAAATGTGAATGTGTGTGTTTGGGACCAGAAGAAGGGAGATGAGGCTAACACAGAGAGGAGGCTTAGGAAGGCTCATGAAATCGTTTAAGCTAGATAAACTCCTTGAAGGAACGGCATATTATAGTTCTGTTCATTTTAGGCTTGCAATAATATTTGAACTTGTAATATGTATCCTCTCCTTTCACAGAGGTTGCAATCAGCATTTTTCTTTTCAGAGAAGCAGAAAGACACACACAGGAGCAGAAAGGCGCCTAACTGGAGCACCAAGGCAGGACCATCTGTTGTTGCTTTCATCTTTGGGCTCTGAGAGAGGGAGCTATATCTATTATGGTCTCTCTGTCTAGGGATATATGATATATAATTATAATCTGAGGCTTACTGTTAGAAATGAATATGTTTGGCAGAAACCAGAACAATTCTGTAAAGCAATTATCTTTCAATTAAAAAATAAATATAATAAAAAATAAAATGAAAATGTTAAGAGTATAATTTGTATAGGTGAGTATTGTTTTCAAATTTCTATGTCAGGAAGCTATATATCAATTCCACTGACGATGCTGTTGCTCTAAAGTGTGTAACTCTCAGCCTCAACACACATTTCACACGCTATATACACACATAAGAGGCCTTTGGTTTGGCTTCGAGAGCCATCAGTGCAGAGGAGAATGGTCTTGTTACCTTAAAGTTGGGCTTTGTTCACCTGAGAGCCGTGGGATCCTAGAATGCTGCCCTGATATGCAGGCATGGTTGGCACCAAGAAAAGATGAAGAAATGGCATGTGGAGCTGGATATTAGTGGCCCATTAGCTGGCTGCATCATCAAGGGGTGGTTTGTGAGGTCGAGACTAGCTTTCATGGCATCAGCACTGATGAGTCTGAGTGGGTGAACTAGGGCCACTGAAGATGAGTATATGAGTAGGAACCACCAGAAGGATCACACTGAACTTTTTCCTACCACTTCCAAAGAGTTCCCAGTCATTCTTGTGTTTAGGAACCAAAGGCAGATGGTTCTAGGAGCCTTAGTCTTGATTTCAGAAACTTGGTTTAAACGAAGGCATGAACAGACAAAGGACTAAGAAGACCCTTAAGGTTCACTTTTCTCTCTCTCTTTACACGTCTCTCCTCCTCATCTGATAGTCCTGATAAGCCTACCTGGTGTTTCACTGAGAAAATATAAGCTAACATACTGTAGCTTTGCCTTCACTTGCATTCAACCTGCTCCTGAAATAGAGAAACATCCCTTGGTACTAAACCCCTCCACTCCACAGGACGGAACCCCAGCCCTGGTTCCCGTTTCTCCTTCAGGTTTTACACTCGCTCTTATCACCTCTCCTGCTTTTTTAAACCTTCCTCTCTCTACTGGCTCCTGATCCAAAATAATCAAATATAGTCCACAAGCTCCCATCTTTTAAGGGAGCCTCTCTTAGCTGAAAGTCTCTATTTTTAGCCTACCTACTATTTCTCTCCCGATCTCTAAGCCAAATTTCTCAAAACACGTCCAGTGTCATCCATACACTCTGCAGCCCCCATCATGACTCTGAATGTGTTCTCTCCAAACTAAATCCACATGGCCAAATCAAATAGATTTTCTGGCATTCACCTGCTCCATCCTTCATCCTACCTCTGTGCATTGCGTACTGTTCCCCACACCCTTATTCTCCACATTTTCTCCTGTCACGGTGCTCAGGGCACCATACTCTCAAGTCATTTATCCAGCATTTCCAGTCAGTCATTCTCCAGCTCCTTCTTCTCTAACCCCTAAATACTGTAATGCTTCAGGGTTAGCCCTGGGTTGATTTTTCGAGTCCTACACTCATTCTGATGACTTTAAATATATATTAACAATGCACAAATATATATCCCAGCCCACTTCCTCTTTTGAGATTCAGACTTATATATTCAGCCTGACTTATCTAGTTAGATGTCTCACAAGCATTTTTTTTTTGCCAGTCTTATAGAAATTTTATTTTTATTTGGGAAAAAAACAATAAAGTCTTATAGTTACAAATGACCATAACAATGATTTTCAATGAATAATAGAGATATAGTATAAATAGATCTCCATCTGCTTGTACTGTCTTAATATATTATCTGGCTCAAATCTTCCTCTATCAATGTCTGTTAGTTGTGTGTTTAATAACTTAAGACATATACATTTATCACAAATAAAACTGTCTTTCTGCACCTCACTGGTTACACATTATGTTCTGTGCTTACCCAATCCCGCCCACTATAGAACTTTCACCATTCTTTCAGACCTACTTAATATGTCTCACAAGTGTTGTGAACTCAGTTATGTCCAGAATGGAACAACTGGTCTTCATCACAACAGCCTATCTGTTTCTCAAGGTTTTCCCATCTTAGAAAGTGATACAACTGGTACAGTTGCTCAATTTAGAAATGTGGGAGTCATCTTCAACCCCCTTCCTTCCTCCTCCACATCCCAACCATTACCAGGTTCTGCCCACTGTCCCTTTTTTCCTATCTCTGATACCAACACCCTAGGCTAGGCTTTCATCCACTTTCACCTGATTCCTGCAACAGCCAAATAACGGGTGTCCCTGTGTCCGCTGGGCAGCTGTGCTGTTTCCACAGCTTCATCATGTGTGCCTGCCCCTTCCTTCATTCGACTCTACATGTGGACTTTTCAGTTCCATCTTAAGATCTTTCTTACCTCAAGGCCTTCACACAGAATGTCTCCTCCTCCTGCACTTCCCTTCCCCCGACATCCTCTTGGCTAATGTTTTCACACCTTCAATGTCTCAGCTGAAATGTCACTTCCTCCCAGAGGTTTTCTCTAACCAAGAACCTGAATGTCCACCTCCCACCATTAGATACTATCACATTACAACTTGAAATTTTATATTTATTTTTATTTAAATTTCATATCATTTCCTCCATAAGGCTAAAAACTCCATGAGATCAAGAACTGTGTCTTTTTAATAATTCTACATTTAGTTCTTAGTCTAGAGTAAGTAAGTGAAGTCACTCAGTCATGTCCAGTTCTTTGTGACCCCATGGACTGTAGCCAGGCTCCTCTGTCCATGGAATTTTCCAGGCAAGAGTACTGGAGTGGGTTGCCATTTTCTTCTCCAGGGCATCTTCCCGACCCAGGGATCAAACCCAGGTCTCTCACATTGCAGGCAGATGCTTTACCATCTGAGCCACCATGGAAGCTCAAGAATGCCTAACAACAATGATCTGTTGCATGAACAAACTTTTGGCCTCTTAACCCTGCTTAACTAACACTCAGCCTGGCAGCATAGCCCTACCCTTTTTGTATGACACGCATGCTTCTCTCTTTAGTGACATAAAAATGTGGGTCTCTGGAGTTAGACACATCTGGCTCTGACACCCTCTGTGTGACTCTAGGTTAGGTGCTTAACCTCAGTTTTTCTACCTGGAAAGTAGGGAGATAGTATCTGCCTTATAGTAATATTATGAAGATTAAAATGAGGACGTGGACAAAAAGTACTGGCCATAGATGCATTCAGTACAGGTTATCTCCCTGTATTGCAGGCATCCTAATAAGCTCCAAACACTTTTTACCTGGGTTGGGAAGTTGGCACTCACTCCAGTGTTCTTGCCTGGAAAATTCTATGGACAGAGGAACCTGGTGGGCTACAGTCCATGGGGTAGCCAAGAGTTGGACACGACTAAGCACACAGCACAAGCACTTTTTACCTCACACACACACACACACACACACACACACCTTAACAGTGTTCCACGATGTGAGCCCATCCACTCTGCCCTTCTGAGTCTCTCTGAGTCTCTGATTGTGACTTTCTAACGAAGAAGTTTGCCTTTGGAGAATGAGATACTTAGCGATGGGACAGCACTGATGATATTAAATCAAAGACTTAACGGTAGTCCTAAATAAATGGCATTTGTATTATAAGGGCACATTCTCAAATATATTTGGAGGTAACACAAAGAGAAAGGCAGCAAATAATATTTTTGAGTGTAGAAGGCATTACTCTAAAAGAGAACACCAGATGGCAGCAGCAGACGCTAGAGATGTGTCTGATGGGATCTTAGCTCAGACCTCTAGGATGCTAAGGACAGCTTAAAACTACATTCAGAGACACAAACCTTTGTTAAAAAAAAAAGAAAAAGACAGATTTCCCTGCAGAAAAAGAATGCCTACTTTATAACATAGTATCAGATTTTTAGAAACGGTGTTTCACATACTATCATCAAAATATGAAGACAATAACCCCAAGCATTATGTAACTAATAAAAGGTAAACAAAGCCTTCATTATGGGTTGTAGTTCTATTTAATTGTCACTCTGTGTTTCAGTTAGCCAGAAAGGCTTTAAGTCAAAGACTGAAATACTATCAGCTTATGGAAAATACTATCAGCTAATATTTCCCCAAATATTAAAGGCAAATATTAAAACTGTTTACTCATATTAAAATAAAGGTCAGTAGTGACCTCCATTCTTGCACTTCCAGCATCACTTAAGACACTGCTTGCTCAAATAGAAATCAAAGGATCACATTAAGCTCCAGATTAAACTTTAAACTGATATCTCTAGTTTCCCACATTATGCACCAAATTTCATCTGCAAGTAACATGACTTTTAAAAACTTGCTAAATTGGATACTGCTTGCCAGGCTTTCCTTCTTCTAGAGGGAAGTGGGGGGGAGTGTAATGCTGCTCTGCCACCACGTAACAGCAGAGCAAACCCTTTTAAATAAAAATCCGCTCTGTGGATGTCATTCCTCTTTCACACTGCTTGGCGTCTTTCACAACGTCCACTGTGAAATCAGAGAGGGTGAATTGAGTCTTGGAGCTTGGATGACAAGCAACGGGACAAGTTCAAACCCATTCCGTGGTGAGAGGCAAAGCAGAGCTGGTGCAGAATGCACACTGATGACTTGGGTTGGAGGGGTTTGTCTTAGGGATCTCGGTGCTTTCTTTGTTTAGATTTGACTGAAGGGTAACAGGAGCATTTGTCATCAGAGAACCGAGCCAGTCTATGCAGGAGGAACACTCTGAGCGGAGGGTAACTCACTCTGCCAGCGAAACAGTCATTGTTGCCCAACTGCAGTGAACTGTTTCCAAGTTCTGTGGTCATAATTCTGAAAATGTTTTTCTCACCTGAGTTCACTATGAGATTGAGCCCCCTGAAAACACTGGGCAAGATCATTGATTCTAACACGAATTCAGATCAAGGATTCTAGGGGGAAATTGTTCTAACTGGCATAAGGAAAAAGGAAGCAAACATCTGAACTGAAAAAATCATGCGTGTGTCTCACAGTCAGCCAAAAGTCGGCCGCCACAGGCAGATGAAATTCTGAAATCCAATAATGCACAGGGCGTTTTCTTTATGGAAATGAACGATTCACTGCACTATCTAAATCTTACATAATACAAAGAAAAGAAAAACAGCAATAGACAGAGTCCAATAACAACCACAACAGAAAACTACGTTCCCCAGGAGAGGCTTTCTGCCGAAAGCGCAACACAGTGGCAAATGTCTTTTCAAGGGAAGGAATAAAGTCTGTTGGTTCAAGAGGTCTTATTCCTCTTGGAAGCCTAGGAGTTTTCTCCATTTTAATGAACCCTAGCTTGCTCCAGATCTGGCAGCTGAAGGGACCCTAGGTTGGATGACCTTACTATGCCCTCCACTAAAGCCTGTGTGGTCCCCAAACAGGCCAAGGCACATCTGACGGTGGTGGGTGCCAGTTTCTCACTGGCATGTGCCTTTTCAGGTTAGGACCAGAGCTGGCTGTGCTCTGACATAGCTGTTGTGTCCTCTTGATGCCCTTGTTTTGACGGACTCCCTCTGATCTAAACATGAAAGTCACTGACAGCCTTCACTGGCCTCCTGTCCTGACAGTCTCCTCTCCAGATGACTCAGTGAGTCAGGAGGTGTCCTCCTGTGAAGCTGGGGGCCCAGGCCAGCCTCTTTTAGCAGTTGTGACTGAGTGAGAACATGCTATGCTCAGCCGGCTCCACTCTTGGGAGCACAAAGTCTGTGTTACAACAAGCATGAGCATTCTGACCACACTCTTCCCTATCTCAACTTCTATAATGAGAACATTTAAAGAAAATGCATACAATCAGGAAACAGTGCTGAATGTCAGAACACTAACCAGAGTTCTGATTTGTGGCTCTAAGACATGGATTCTTTTGCTCACCGAATCCAGACCCCACACGTTTTGGAAGAAAAGCAACAGCCAAAAGATGAGAAAAACAGTTCATGTTTATGAGACCAGCCTGAAGCCCATGCCACACTTACGAGTTTGGGTTTTCATTCGGCAAAGAAACTAGCTGTTCTTTCTTCAAGTTCATCGGAAAATATGCCCATTAGTCTGACTCTTCGGCTTTAGGATCATTGTTTTGGAATCTTCTAAGCCAGCAGGTGAAAGATCATTTCATTTTAAACATGGAAGTGTGGAAAAAGTACCTGACATTTGCCCAAGTAATACAATAAAAAAATAAAAAAGTAATGAAGAGCAACTGGATTAAAAATAAAGGATGTCTTTCCACCCCCCAGTCAGTCTGGTTTAATTGTTTACAATAGCTTGGGTTACCTTAGTTTCCTGAAAATAGTTCACTTAAAGAACCCCTACAGGTGGGGCGTTTCAAGCAGCAAGTCATAGAAAGAAGACCTTGACCGCCTCTTCTTTCTCATGATTTGATGTTCTGTGAAGTGTGACACGTGGCAGGACAACCACTTCCCTGGCTTCATGGCAGAATGGAGCACATGGACCTCACCTTATCTTGCAGGTAGCCACCTTCATAAGCAACCTCCCCCAATCCTGGCTGATGATGAAATTTCAGGTCAAGACCCAGTGACACTTCAGTAGATAGGCTGGGGACCACTAGGGTCATGCTTATTTACAACTGCCCAAATCAAGGGTCACAGCCTGGTGTCTGACCCAAACATGGGGTACAGAGCAGGAGCAGGAACTGAGTATTTCCCAGATCCATGAACACACCTAGTTGACTCTCGGTCTGCGTGGGAGTTAATTCCCCATAGACTATAGCCAGGTAAGCATTAAAATAAAGCATGCTGCACTGTAGAGCATGTTTAGTTCTGCAAGTGCTGCAGTGTTTAATTACTGCTAAAGTCATCTGGGGTTTTTGACACAGATTCTATTTTAGTACGATAAACTCACCATCACCCAGTGTTGCCAAAAGTGAATTCCTAAGGTAGACTACTAAAATAAACCAGTAATAAATATTGGCAGTTGGAATGGGAATGATATCTCTGTAATGTAGACACAGCATTACTGACTCATTTTTCAAATAACAGTCTCTCCCAAGGATTATTGGTATGAGGGATTCAGAGAAGAAAGAAGTCCATCTCTCTTTTAGGCAGCAGAATGAAAGAGGACCAGGGACCCACTGGGCAAGGATGTTTTTATATCTGCTGTGCCGATGGAGATATAGCCCCGGAGTCCAATAGGGGGTCAACTTAGGCTTCACAGAGGCAGAAATGGGCATTGAAAGAAAACCATCCTGGGGGATGAGGGAGCTGATTCCGGGGGCATTTTTCTCTCGTTCCCCTGGAGGTAGAATGTATCCCCAGGCCTGCCCGACGCATATCATGTGGCGCAGATTACCTTCTCTGTCCCAGGGGGTGCTGCGATGTTGCTCTGAGACTTGGAATTAGTGGACTCTTTCGGGCCACCTCTACTCCCTAATGCCAAATCCTGAGCTTTTGGCCCACTAGGTTGAGCTTTGCAACTTCTCTGGTGTACTGGAAGGCGGTCGGGGGCAAAGGTCTGACTACAGTTTGGGCAGGACACGAGCTGGCCTTGACGTGGCCCTGCGTGGTTGGGCTGTCCAGTGAGAAGGGGCTGAGGCNAAATCCTGAGCTTTTGGCCCACTAGGTTGAGCTTTGCAACTTCTCTGGTGTACTGGAAGGCGGTCGGGGGCAAAGGTCTGACTACAGTTTGGGCAGGACACGAGCTGGCCTTGACGTGGCCCTGCGTGGTTGGGCTGTCCAGTGAGAAGGGGCTGAGGCTTCCATGGGAGTGGCTGGCGGAACTCCCTGGGGAGTCGGTCATTTTCTACTTTCCACTTTTCCAGGCATTTGGGCTCATGGATAGGAAGGGACAGGGTACCAAATTCCCTCCCACAGATGTAGCAGGTGACAGTCCTCGGTCGGGTTGTGATGCCCCTGGAAGCTTTCTTGAGGCTGCCAAGATCATCAGAGCTGTCCAGGCTCGGTGCCCTGGGCCCCTCAACCTTCTGCTTGCAGCTTCTCTGATGAACAAGAAGCCGGTCTGGCAAGAATGTGCGGCCGCAGGACTCACATGGCAGCAGCTGAGCCTGGGAACTCTGGAAGGCTGCCTCATTCGCTGTCTGAAGACTATAGGACCCACTTCCATTGAGAGGAGGTGGTTTGGAAGGTTCTGGCCTCCTCATGTGCTTGGGCAACTTGCTGTTTTCAACACGCCACTTCTCCAGGCACTGGGGTTCGTGAATCCCAAGGGATTGAGACCCAAATTCTCGGCCACAGATATAGCACACCCGGAACCCGGGCCTGCGGGATGGGATCACGGGGGGCCTGGGCTGGCTTTCAGACATAATCCTCCTACTGGACTGCTTTGAGAGAACTACAGTTCCAGGTCTGTTTTTCCGAGGGTTTGTCTTTATTTTTTCTCCCCGATTGTCACGTTCTATTTCTGGCAAGAAGCTAGAATGGGACTCACCAAATAGAACAGCTTGGTTTATAAGAAAGGTGGGCTCTTTGGAATGGTGGAAAGATTGTTGCAATGTGGAAACCCTTTTCTCCTCTTCTCTTTCCATTAACAAAGAAGGCTTTCTCTAAGGCTTGCTCTGATTTCAGGCCAGACGCATTTTGGGCTTCTGCTTAGAGTGAAGGTTAGTCAGGTTGGCTGTCTTGGGGTTCCACATCGTAGCCAGTACCTTAGACCCAAAGACTGTGACTCAGAGCTTCATTGCAGGGCAGCAGTCTGGAATGCTGGAAAGTCCCCATGAAACCTCAGATGCCTCCAAGATCTGCAGGGGAAATATAAATCAAGAAGTTATTGCATACACACACATTCACGTGCACACATGCACACACACACACACACATTTTAAGTTGATAAAGAACAGTGATTTTTTTTTTTTGACTGAGCATCCTCTTTGGCTATCATAATAACTACATATAGGATTTGTTCAGCAAATGTTGGAATAAATATGAAAAACATTTCTGTTATGAACTGCACTGTTACTGTATCAAACGAAAGCAGTGTTCATTCGACACTGCAAAGGAAGATGGACAATTATTGCACAGCTTGACACATATGGTATGAACCAAGAGGCATGGTGGTGAGGTCATGCAGGAGAGAACCGAGGCTTCTGAAAACTAGATTAATGAAACTGCGGATCAAGTACAAAAGACCTTCCATTACCTTCAGGATTCTTTTTAGTGCCATGGATCCCTTTGTCAGTTCTTTGAAGCCTATGGACCTCTTCCCAGAATAATAATTTTAAAAGAAAAATAGAAAATTCTTACTAGTACAAGTGAAACTAATTTTATTGAAATAATTTATCAAATATTTTTAGTTGTGATTTCTCTTTTACTTGAACTATAGTCACAGGCCAGACTTTTTGAGTGTCCATGAGCCTAAGGTTAAGAACCAGCGGAAGTAATTAAAGCTTGAACAGGAAAATTATCAGGAAGCCTTCAGAGTGAGTTAAGCTTCTTATAACCTACCAGGTATCCACGCTTCTTTATTATGGGACTGGAGTATTAATAAATTATGGATGTAATTGTCAAGCCAAGAATCCAACCTTGGGCTCTATTCTTCCTAGTGGTCTATCTGTACACCTTCCCTGGGATGAAGATGCTCAGACTTCAGTTGATGTTTCTTTAACAGATGTTGTATTCATGTTCTTGTTTTATACAGATATATCTTCTTATAGACATCAGTCTACCTCTCTGTCAAACTATCTTTTCTTTAAATAAAAACATGGCCAACAATTTTCCTAAACTAGAAGAAAGGGCTGATAAGATCTCATTACAGTCAGAAGCCAAAGGAGTTTTTACCTTGGGGAAAGGCATGAGTCAGTTTTATCCCGGTCTACAACCTAGTTCAAGAAAGATTATCTTCAAAAGTCTTAGGACCTTCTTCATTTCCTGAAGGATGACCTCACTCTGGATTAGGGGTTCTTTAGCATTGGCTCCCATTCACAGAGGGAGCGGCACCTGATCTGAGGCTAGGTGCTACAGCCATCGGCCGGCACTTGAGTTCAAGCACACCAGGGACAGCTGTGCTGGTTATATCAGAACGCTGTTCAGGCACTGCGACTGAGAAGGGACAAAAAGTTGTGAGATCTGCACTCAGTTCCTGCATTTTAGCGCCAAGAAAAGTGTGAATCTTTGCAATTAAGGCTATCAAATCAGCTCTGGCACAGAAAAGGGAGTTATTCTTCNCAGCTGTGCTGGTTATATCAGAACGCTGTTCAGGCACTGCGACTGAGAAGGGACAAAAAGTTGTGAGATCTGCACTCAGTTCCTGCATTTTAGCGCCAAGAAAAGTGTGAATCTTTGCAATTAAGGCTATCAAATCAGCTCTGGCACAGAAAAGGGAGTTATTCTTCATTTTGACAGATCCTAAGACAGTGATATTAACACATGTGACAAAAGAATGTGCTGGCCCCAAACAGAATGACCAACGCCGAAAATGAGGCTTGAAGAAACAAAATTTACCACTGATCATCACCATCCAAAAGAGAAAGGGGCTCTAGAGAACACAGAGAATCCAGTAATAATTATTTCATTGGATTTTAAACAGCACGTGGGTAAAATAATCCCCCAAACCACTCTGCTTTGTTGGTTCTGATTTCTTATTAACCAAGGACTTCCTGTTTTAGTTCCCATTTTCCTTGCTACCAAGAAGTTACACATAGCAAAAGTATTTAAGGAGACCAATAGGAAAAATTACTGCAATCAAGTAAACTAAACTTGTGAAACTTCCCTAAACTTGCTTACAATCTTCCCTCTTCACCATGCTGCTTCCCGCAGATGAGAATTCTGAGAAAGCCCTATGACTTGCCCCGATAATTCGTCCATCTCTTTTATGTTAAAGATAACTAATATTTATTTAATGCTAACTATGCACCAGACATTGTACTAAATTTTACGTACATAATTACAGTTAATTCTCAAATGATTATCAGACAGGTATTATTATTTTAATTTTTACAAATGAATAAACTATGACTCAGAAAAGACAAGTAACTTGCCCAAGACAGTCAGTTTCTAAATGACAGAAGTGGGAATCAATTCCAGCTCTCTTTGGCTCCAGTCCTTGACTCTTTCCATTATTCATTCTGTCTAAAATTCCACCGGCAGAGCTTCTTAAGTTTTTATCCCTATTTTAATGTACAATTCATATGCCCCATGGGTTTATGAAGGTAACTAAGCTCTCACCCACTTTTATGCTCCCCTTTAGAAGAAGGAAGGGGTGAGAGGGAGGAGGGGAATAGGGCACAGAAGAAGAGAAATCTTTGAGATGGAAAAAGCAGGTGAGAAATCAGAGTTACTGAAGACAGCGTTTCTCCTTAAAGCAACAGGGATCATTTTATTTTGCTGTGAATGGTTTTCTAGAAGTTATTCTCTGTATGATGTGCAAAACATACCCTTTCCCGATCTCACCAGTATCCTTAAGAAAAATCTGTACTACTGGCTACAGATGGTGGGTGAGGGGAGTTGGGGTGCATTAGTGGGTGCAGAGTGAAAGTGAAGGCTGCTCAAAGAGGGCAGATTGGCATTCAGTCTGCAGCCCTGTCGCTACTTTGATTACGGATGGATCTTTATGCATGCAGGCATTCATGCCTTTTCTCTGCAGCCAAAAATGACAAAGAATCATAAAATTCCCACTGAATCTTCATCTTTTCTTTTTTAATCATCCTCATCCCTCCTTCAAGGTCTTCCTGAAAACTGTCTTATTGTGATGAAAGGTATCGATGTATGGAAAATGAGGTAGCTAGGACCAAGTGACACCTGGGGAGACTGAGGTGTTTACTAGAAAAATTTATGATATTTCTGCCAACGATTCTGCTAAGGCAGTGCGACAAGGGACAGCATGGTCAGTTGCTCTATCCTATAAGTTCTAAAAGTGAAAGTGCTAGAAAATACTAACTACATATACTTAAATCACTTAAGAATTTGGCCTCTCACCCAGACACGTTGTAAAGCAACGTTGCTAGTTTATAAAGAGAACCACTTTGCAAAGCCAGCCAGTTTCACCCCAAGCATCCATGGAGAAATATTCACTCCAATTGGCCTGAATTATTCATTTTGACCATATTTGCACATAGGCCATTTAAAGAATGTCTTGGAAGGCATCATGTTTTATCAATATGATGCCATTTTTCCATGCCCTTTGGACTTCATGGGAAGGGAGAAACAAACTCACGAGGATGAATATAACAACCATGAAAATCCAAAAGCTATCTTAGCATCAGGGGGCATTTCTTTAAAAGAGAGGGGAAAGAACTCAAGTAGAAGCATGTGGCCTTCTAAAGAATAATTTAGTTCTTTCAAACAAAACAAATGTGTGGTACATGACCCCTTCTCCGCTGGTATAGAATCCAAATCCTTTAAACAGACAAAAGAATAAAAATGAATAAATAAGAAAGGTAGACTTGGGTTTTATGCTGCCTCTGAGAAAAGTTATTAAATAGAGAAAGTTTGTCTTCAATGTCCTCCATCGACCCCATTCAGTAGCCTCCCCTGCTCAGTACCCTCATATACACTCTAGTCTTCTTACTGATGAAATCTTGCTTTCAAAAAAGAGCTGATACACTAAGGCTTACAATTGATGAGGTAATATCCCTCCCAGAGTCTGGCAGAGACAGCTAGTTTCCTATTAATAGTTATTCTGCCTAAACTCCCTCAAGTTAATAGAGCCCCACTTTCTAGCTGGCACATGATTTCCTAGCCAAAAGTCTACAGGCTTCTTCGTAGCTAGTGGAAGTATTGCGTGGCACGTGTACAAACTTTTCTTGAAAAGTAGGGGCCCAACCAACTCCTCTTCTCTTCCTTCATACTGATGACTGATGGCTGGAGCTCTAGCAGCCATCTTGGGGCAGATTGCATTCATGGAACACTTAACATGACAGAGTAGAGATATGGATGAATTGGGGTCCTTAAAAATGCTACAGCCATCTTAGAAACTCTGGAGTGACTTCCTTGGGCTTTATTTACATAAGAGAAATAAATGTTGGGGTTTTTTTTTTGTGTGTGTGTGTGTATTTAGTCACTTTTTAAAAGAGTCTTTAACTCATATGAAACCCTAATACTAATTGAGTTATAGTTTAATAGTTAACATGGAGCTAGGCACAAAATGAATTAAAACAGTGATATGTCAAATTTCAAGATCTTTTTTTGATGAGAAAAAAAATTGAAAGGGTTTACAGGGCAAAATTGACTTATTAAGAATATCAGTTCAGTTCAGTTCAGTCGTTGAGTCGTGTCCGACTCTTAGCAACCCATGAATTGCAGAATGCCAGGCAGCCCTGTCCATCATCAACTCACGGAGTTCACTCAGACTCAACACCCATCAAGTCGGTGATGCCATCCAGCCATCTCATTCTCTGTCGTCCCCTTCTCCTCCTGTCCCCAATCCCTTCCAGCATCNTTGCTAGTCTTTGGAACTCTGCATTCAGATGCTTATATCTTTCCTTTCTCCTTTGCTTTTCACTTCTCTTTTTTTCACAGCTATTTGTAAGGCCTCCCCAGACAGCCATTTTGCATTTTTTGCATTTCTTTTCCATGGGGATGGTCTTGATCCCTGTCTCCTGTACAATATCACGTACCTCTGTCCATAATTCATCAGGCACTCTATCTATCAGATCTCGGCCCTTAAATCTATTTCTCACTTCCACTGGATAATCATAAGGGATTTGATTTAGATCATACCTGAGTGGTCTAGTGGTTTTCCCTACTTCCTTCAACTTAAGTAAGTCTAAATTTGGCAATAAGGAGTTCATGATCTGAGCCACAGTCAGGTCCCAATCTGACTAAATATATTAAGTGTATCCTTTCCCCTAAAAATCAGAAATGAAAAAGCTTGGAACTGTAAATACTGAGCAAATGGTTCTTACGAAACCGATTCACAATACTTCCTTTTTCAGAATTATTATTTTCGAAAAAAAATTAATGACATGTACCTCAGGAGACTAGAACCTTACTTTCCCCATGAGCTTTCGAACGACTGAGAAGGCATCACTGTTGTGCCAGTTGTTAACGCACTGTCTCTCTGCTCCACACTCTCTCTTCCATATCCAGCTCTGTGATGCTGGCACTGGGACGCTGCACGCCCCATTTCTGCTTAGCCAGCCAGCTCTGCATTATGATTTACTAATACCAGTCCTGGAGGGAAAAGGTGAGGGTAGAGGAGAGAGAAGACTTGCATCTTTTTAAAGGGTTTCCTGTCTGCTTTTGGTTCCTGTATCGCCCCAGCAATACTTCTTTATCCCCGCAAAAGCAGTTATTTCCTGAAGCAGCACCTGAAACCAGTTTACAGTTTTTCCAATGTTTGCAAATCAAACTGAATTTCCCCTCCCCCACCAGGCAGCACTATCAGCCAGACTGTTCTTCCTCTTTGGAAATAAGATTTTTGGCTCCCTAAGGCACTTCTTCTAAATTTCTACATCCTAATAANAAGCAGTTATTTCCTGAAGCAGCACCTGAAACCAGTTTACAGTTTTTCCAATGTTTGCAAATCAAACTGAATTTCCCCTCCCCCACCAGGCAGCACTATCAGCCAGACTGTTCTTCCTCTTTGGAAATAAGATTTTTGGCTCCCTAAGGCGCTTCTTCTAAATTTCTACATCCTAATAATTCAAACCTCTTTCCTCTGCCCTTCAGCATGAGGAATGGTAGATAGCTGCTGCTTCCCCTCTATAGCAGTGCTTTTTTTAAAAAAACTCTGCTAGTTACCTAGATAACAACTTCATTCCTGGTCAACAGTTGTTTATATTAAATTCTCTCTGTTTAAATAACTAGTATGGTTTCTGTTTCCTGACTGATACAACTACTCTTAGAATATAAGTAATAAAAATCTGTGATATTCAAGCTGCATATTAGCTTACTATTGCAATAAATATAAACTAATGGGAGTTGGTGATGGACAGGGAGGGCTGGCATGCTTCGATTCATGGGGTCGCAAAGAGTCGGACACAACTGAGCGACTGAACTGAACTGAACTGAATTATTTCATAGTGTCTCAGAAACCATGATGCTTAATATTCAACTCTCAACTCATTCACACCACTGAAAACATATCTTTATAATGTTTACATAACCACTAGCTTCCAAAGCTGGAAAATGTTGTTCCTCCATTTGTGATCAACTGAATAAAATCATAAGGGGAAGGCTATGGTTTTTCCTGTGTCATGTATGGATGTGAGAGTTGGACCATAAAAAAGGCTGAGCGCCAAAGAATTGATGCTTTTGAAGTGTGGTGTTGGAGAAGACTCTTGAGAGTCCCTTGGACTGCAAGGAGATCCAATCAGTCCATTCTGAAGGAGAGCAGCCCTGGGATTTCTTTGGAAGGAATGATGCTAAAGCTGAAACTCCAGTACTTTGGCCACCTCATGCGAAGAGTTGACTCATTGGAAAAGACTCTGATGCTGGGAGGGATTGGGGGCAGGAGGAGAAGGGGACGACTGAGGATGAGATGGCTGGATGGCATCACTGACTCGAGGGACATGAGTTTCAGTGAACTGCGGGAGTTGGTGACGGACAGGGAGGCCTGGTGTGCTGCGATTCATGGGGTTGCAAAGAGTCGGACACGACTGAGTGACTGAACTGAACTGAACTGACTGAATCTGACATTTTAAGCATATTTGTGCTTTTCTTAAGTTTATATTGTACTTTTCCTCCACTGACTACCTAGCCATGAGGCCCCCACTGCCACAGAGGGAGTGATAGAGTATATCAATCCCATTCATAGATCCGGGATGACTGCGAAGTGTTGAGGGCAGATCAATAACCTGTCAGTCTGGCTGGCTCCCTACACTCCCTTCTGGATGAAGCGCCTGGGCCCATGGCGTTTGCAGTTCCCAGTAGTTTTGATGTATGTGGACAGAAGAGCACCTGGGAACTGGAGGTGGTATGGTTTGGGAAAGACAGGAGCAGTGTCTGAAAGGTAAAAAATAGAACACTTGCAGAAAAGCCATTTAGTCTGAGGCATGAAGTTGATGGAATCAGGATGTCCATATTGATATTTCCAGGCTGATTTTGAATAATTAATGAAAAATTTCCCCTTCCTTGTCTCTCCTTCACTATGAGGAACTTTAAACCAAGATATACGTTCTTTCACGTTTATTCCATCTAATTGTCAGGTGTAGACATAGTAGTCTATGGTGTTAGGAAAGCTATGAAAACCCAAAATGGGAGAAATGCATTCTTCATGCTTCTAAGTAGAAACTTCTGCAAAGACATTTTACGTTAAGGCTCATAATACCACCCCATGAAAGCTATTGTTAGACCAAACCTGCAATTTTCACTCTATATTGAGTATTTAAATCACAGAGTACTCAAGAGTCATAAATGCCACACAGGTATGACCGTGTAATTGCAATATTGACATTTGGAGTGGTGGAGAACTGGTTATGGAAACCACCAGGACAGTTGCATTAGAGGCCTATCATGTACAGAAATTCAAAGGCTAGACAAAGAAAGTGGGACAGTCAGGCCACTGAATAAGAAACAGATCTACATAACATTTTTTTCTGATACCTAGGATAGTTCTATCCCAATAAAATAACTATTCCAATAGTTTTTTTCAAGCCTTTAAAGAAATATTTCATAGGCCAGATATGGCTCACAGATATGCTCTTTTTGGCCTGGATAGAGTTTAAAATGTTTGAGCTAGTTGCCACTATTTTAAAATTTACAAATGTCACACAAAATTGTGACTTGGAGTTCCTTTTGAAAAAGTGGAAGATCTGGCCTAGAGGCCATCTTCCAGTGTGGCAACATTGCTGGGATATGGAATAAGGTTGAAACTGTAGATTGGACAGCCAAGCTCTACTCTTGAAAAGTTGCTCATCAGCCCCTTGTTCAATTCACAATTCATACTTGATTCTCAGACTCATTTGAGTTTGTGACCTCATGTGATTCTCACTTTAAAATGTCCCTTTCCTCTATTTTTCTTCTCAGTTGAATATTTGAAAATCACTTTAAGGAGCACTTGCTCTCAGAAAACTGACAACCCAGTTGAAGTCTTTTCTAACGGAGATAATTACTAAAAACATGACATATTTATTGGTAAAAATTCAGAAGGGAAACTTCCTAGTAAAAATTGAGTCAGGATGAAATACTTGGTTCAAGGAGGTAGGGGAATATCCAGGGCAAAAAAGAAAGACTCAGTGACCTGAGAAGGAATTTTCATACATTATTAAAGGGCCATAGGAAATGATGAACCTAGTTTCATAAAGGAAAGAACAATCAAGAAGCCTGTGTTTAGATCAACCACAGGGGAGATGATAAAAAGGGGAAAAAAAGAAAGAAAGGGAAAAGAAAAACACAAACAGGCAAGAAATGTGTATGTGGAGACCATGTGAATTTCTTGGAAACATTCCCATAACTGTTTAGTTATTCACTGATATAATAAGAGCTACTCTTCTGCTTTAGACAGCAGCCCCTGGTTTACCATTAAATGATTCCCCAGATGAAGAATGCTGGATATCTTAAGTTATTAGATACAGAAAGAATCAGTCAATAAGAAGAACCATAAGTAAGCTACTAATAATAAAGACTATTGTTGCCTTTCCAAGATTTGGGCTGGAAATACTTCCTAAGAGACTTATACTTCCTTGCAGGGATTTTAGAATTTGATGACTTTTTTCTTTCTGCCAAGTTGACCGGTGTATCAAGTACCATCTACGTTAGTTTAAACTGAAAATGTATAAGAACAGCACAGTAATTCCTTTTCAATAAAGAATGACATATTCAATATTCATTAAGTGTTTAAATTTGATGCATTGATAAAAACGGGGGGGGGGG
>SJYA01001137.1:136667-199222 GCA_006410615.1 Neotragus moschatus | reverse complement strand
AGGGGGGGGGGGGGGGGAGAACTACAGATACCCTTGTTTTAGTTTTAAATTTTAGAGAGAATTACAAATAGATCCATTGTTTACTGGTTCCCAGGGACTGCCTTCACACTCTTGATTTACAGTCTCAGAGGGCTAACTCAGTGCAGTATCTTTGGCAAAGATTTCCAAGCTACAGAGTGTCAGTGTTAGAAGTACAGTCACTAGACCAGTGCCTCCAGGTTGAAACACAATGAAGAACACAGCTGCCCTTGATGGAATGTCCCTGGCCGAGACAGACTGGCATAAGACGGATGGGCCTCCCAGTATCCTGGAGGTAACTTTTTTAACCACATCACCCTCTTACCCTCCAAAAGCCTCAAAGTTGTGCCTTAGCTCTACCCACCTCCAGGAGGTCAGTGCCTCCCAAAGCCTGGCTAATGCTTAAATTGATCATCATTACCGTTCATTACAGACATCAACACCCTTTGTTAATAATGCTGTCTCCACCCAAAGCTGTTTCTGAGGAAAGTCACTGGGAAGGAAGTCAAAAACAGGGCAGAGGCCGTGAGGCAGGCTGAGTTTCTGCTGTGTGTGAATGAATGCGCTTCTATTTTCTGACACGTGTAGCATGTCTTCTCTGGAGGTGGCTCTGGAGACTGGGTCATTTAGGTGCATCCACCAGCTGAAGACTGTTTCTGAATAGGGGCTTCTGTTGCTCCGCTCCCTGCATCGCTCATCCTCCTATGTTTAAAGAAGTCATTAAAAAGCTATTGTTATTCATTCGACATCTCTGAGTTTTGTGAACAAGAAACTCTTTCACAGGCCAGATGGTTTGAGCTTGTTGATGGTTAGAATCCTCCACTCCAACCTCTTATTGCCCAGGAAATCTTACCGAGCCTATCCCCGGCTGGAGAAAACCACTAAAAAGAGACTGCTGGTGTCTACGAGAAATGTGTTCCTTCTCTGTGTCCCCAGAGCCCAGGCCAAACATAAAATGTGGTTGACAGCTCTTTACTTGCAAACGTTCTTAGCTTGTAGTTTAAATATTTTGCGGTTTCAAGTTTACTGAGAGCCTCCTTCCACCCCACGCCCAATAACTAAGAAATAGCAAGGAAGGCAGTGAGAGTACCAACTGCTTTGTTCTCTTTTCCTTTAGCAAACAAAAAGAAGACCTGTATGTATTTTAAGTTACACCTAGGATGGAAAGATTGGAATATTTGATTAAAATAATGCAATTTAAAATCAACTCTGAATGCTATTTTCTCCTCTTTCTTGTGTTTCTAGTGGGCTTTTTCTCCTCCCATTGTCTGTGCTCTCTTTCTCTTTGTTTCATTACTTCAAATGTTGGTCTGTCTCCACTTTAAGTCTAGAAAAACAACCCAACGGCATAAGGACAAGGTGCCATCTGCAAGGGAGTGAAGGAGGCGGCATCCTGTGGTTGAGCCCACTGCTAATTTGCTCTAGAGGGGTCAGACAACACAGACTGGCTCAACACTAGTAAAGCATGTCTTGCATTTCAACTCCACTATATTCTGGAGAAAACAGGATGAGACGTGATAGGCCCTGCATAATCACATGAGTTCTCAAAAGTGGAGAACCTATCCATCTGGTGACAGAGATTGGACAGTGGAAGGAAAAAGGGATGCAAGAAGCCATTGCTGATGTAACAGTGAGGAGTGGGGCTGTGTGCAAGCAATGTGGGTGGCTCTAGAAGCTGGAGAGGGCAAGGAAACAAGCACAGGGTTTCAGAAGGGACGCCGTCTGCTGACACCTTGATTTTACCCCAGGGTACCCATGTTGGGCTTCTGACTTATAAAATGATAAGATAATGAGCTGGGTTTCTTTAAAGCTGCTTGTTTTATGGTATTTGCTATAGCAGTAATAGAAACTAAAACACCCCAAGAGAAAGATATCAGCACTGTGAATGCAGCCTTCTGAAAACTATTGCTCAACTAAGTTTTGGCCATCCTATGACCCAGAATCTTAATAGTCAGCTCAGGGTCACACCCAGCTTTAGTCTCCACTGGAAATACCACCAGAATGACTCCTTTCCAGGGGCCTTGCTGAGAAGCCCCAGTCAGCTCTCTATAATGAGAATTATAGAACAATTCATTCTAGAGTAACAAAACATAAATATTCACATAACGTTATGGAGTGGGTTCAAGGATCTCTGTCTAACTCTTAGGAGAACCCTCAACCAGAGTGACTAAAGAAATAATCCTTCAGATTTTGCATTCTCTTCAGTGTGGTCTGTCTTTTCTGATCACAAGTCAAGCTTGCTCTTCCCTGTCCTCTCTGACTGTATTCTTTGTTTTGGTATCTGCATATTTGCAACTGGTAGTTCAATTCAGTTCAGCTGTTCAGCCATGTCTGACTCTTTGCAACCTTATGAACCACAGCACACCAGGCATCCCTGTCCATCACCAACTGCCAGAGTCCACCCAAACCCATGTCCATTAGTTGGTGATACCATCCAACCATCTCATCCTCTGTCATCCCCTTCTCCTCCTGCCCTCAATCTTTCCCTGCATCACGGTCTTTTCAAATGAGTCAGCTCTCTGCATCAGGTGGCCAAAGTATTGGAGTTTCAGCTTCAGCATCAGTCCCTCCAATGAACACCCAGGACTGATTTCCTTTAGGATAGACTGGTTGGATCTCCTTGCAGTCCAAGGGACTCTCAAGAGTCTTTTCCAACTCCACAGTTCAAAAGCATCAATTCTTCGGCGCTCAGCTTTCTTTATAATCCAACTCTCACATCCATACATGACCACAGGAAAAATCGTAGTCTTGACTAGATGGACCTTTGTTAACAAAGTAATGTCTCTGCTTTTTAATATGCTTTCTAGGTTGATCATAACTTTTGTTCCAAGGAGTAAGCGTCTTTTAATTTCATGGATGCAATCACCATCGGCAGTGATTTTGGAGCCCCCCAAAAATAAAGTCTGACACTGTTTCCACTGTTTCCCCATCTATTTGCCATGAAGTGATGGGACTGGATGCCATGAACTTAGTTTTCTGAATGTTGATCTTTAAGCCAACATTTTCACTCTCCTCTTTTACTTTCATCAAGAGGCTCTTTAGTTCCTCTTCACTTTCTGCCATAAGGGTGGTGTCATCTGCATATCTGAGGTTATTGATACTTCTCCCAGCAATCTTGATTCCAGCTTGTGCTTCCTCCAGGTCAGTGTTCAGAAACCTGATTTTAATACATTCTGCTCCAGGTTAACTGACTACATTTCTTGTCAAAGTGCCACATGTATAAGCTTTCCCTTCAAATCATGAAAAGCCTTATAACTAATCTCAAGTAGGTTGAGATTTGTTCCCAGTGTACCCTCCCAATTATCTATATCAATTATTCACCATTCTTTTTCCTTTCTCATTTCACTCACACCTATCTTACCACACACACGCACACACATACAACCACTCACATCCATCTACAAACTCATACATACATATCCATTTACATACCCATATTTATCTATACACTTACACCCACACACCCATACACCTTAACACTAACAAGCATCCACTCACACCTATCCACACACACCCACGTACACCTACCCATTCACTTACATCCATACTCATACCACATCTAACAATTCATACATCTATCTATACACTCACCCCACACCCTTCCACTCACATTCACATACATGCCCACACCTATCCATTCACTGTCCTCAATCCTAAAGGAAATCAACCCCAAACATTCATTGGGAGGACTGATGCTAAAGCTGAAGCTCCAATACTTTGGTCACCGGATACAAAAAGTTAGAAGACAAAAGGGGAAGGAGGCAGCAGAGGATGAGATGGTTGGATGGTATTGACAACTCAACGGACATAAATTTGAGCCAACTCTGGGAGATAGCAAAGATCAAGGCAGCCTGGCATGCTGCAGTCCATGGGGCTGCAAAGAGTCAGACATGACTTAGAGACTGAACAACAACAAGAATGTTGATTTCCCTATAGGAAATTTTACATTTTCTTATAACATGTATAACATACAATTGAAAAAAGATCACAAGTGAAGAAATGTTGAGAACATCAACATTTAACATTCAGAGACTAGGGAAAGGGAGTTCTTTGGTTTCCTAACAGGATCCATTACAGAGTTTACTCTAAAGGCACACTCTTACTAGGAAAATAGATCCCTCTGATTTACAAAATGTACTTTATACCTAACTTCTTGAGACTATGTATACTACACACTGCTAGACTTGTCTATTCCTTCCAATTCTGAACTTCTGTTTAATGTTTCTTCAAACAGTTGCCACCATGTCCCATCTTATGTTGCTAGTAGCTGACATATGTCTAAACATTTTTGCTGAAAATCTTGACAAATACTTCTGCTATAAAATTCTGCTGCATTTAGACAGAGCTTCAAGAATTAAAGAATTTATCTCCAATAGTATCTTCCCTCTAAATGCGGAATTAATTCCCACTCCTCTTTCTGTGTGTGATAGGCTCAGGTTATGCAGATATTAATCAAGGTTTCACTTATACATCTGGGAAACAAAGTTCAAGTTCAAGCAAATTCTGAAATACACTGGTACAGTCTAATTTGCTAAGTAAAAGCAGAAAAAGTAACGCAGCCAAGAATTCAGTCATACTCTTTTAGTTTCCACTTTAAAGTACTTTTGCAACAAATTCAGGTCTATTTTAAACACTGGCTCCAAAATGTCTATCAGCTATGGAATCTTGGGATATGTAACTTCTCTATGCCTCAGTTTCACTTACATTTTGGAAGAATGACTGATACCTTGCAGAATTATTGTGAGGATTAAAAGTCAGATAAAATGCTTAGCACAGAGTCTGGTAGGGGATAAATATGATATCATAGTTTTTATTATATGGTTTTAATAGGTCTTCTTTCCCATATGTTCAATAATAACACCGCAGGCTGAAAAATGTAATTAGGTGACTATAGATTTTTAAAATTATTTTTCCTGTTTAAAAATAGTCTGAGAAAGTCCTAAGTTTTTATTGTATAGCTAATTCAAAGAACATTTTATTCATATTTCATTAAAAGACCCTCCAACCTGTAATCCTAAAAAGGAAAAAAAATACTGAACAATTTTGAGAAATGTGACTACATTTTCTAAAGTTATCAGATCAAAGCAGTATGAAATATTTCGATTATAGTGCTTGTCATCCTGATAGCCCCTGCTAAAGAAACCTGCCCCTTCTCCTCTGGACCAATAGCCCTGGGTAGTCACGTTCTGTAGCATATTATTCAACTCCCAATCCCCAAGCTGATTGTATCAGAGCCTGGGCACTGGACAAACCTATCTATCATAGGCTCATCAGCAGTAGTCTATGACATGGCTAGACATGTGCAGATGAACTGATTTAATCACAATTAGTCCCTTGGAAGGATAACAGCAATGGCTGCTAAAGCAGAAAAGAAAGTAAGAAAGAGTTGTGAAGTGGGAGAACAGAAGCATGAAACATCACAGAAAATAAATTATGCTTGAGAAGAAGACAGAATATGTAGAAGCGCTAAATAGTTCTCTAAAGAAGACATACACAGATGGCCAAAAGTCACATGAAAAGATGCTCAACATCACTCATTACTAGAGAAATGTAAATCAACCCTACAGTGAGATCGCACCTCACACCAGTAAGAATGGCCATCATCAAAAAGACTACAAATAATAAAAGCTGAAGAGCATGTAGAGAAAGGGGAGCCCTCCTACACTGTTGGTAGTGCATCCACTGTGGAGAACAGTATGGAGGATCTCTAACAAAATAAAAATAGAGTTACATATGATCCTGCAATGGGCTTCCCAGGTGGCACCAGTGGTAAAGAATCTGCCTTTACAGATGCTGCCGATGCAGGAGACATGGGTCCTATCCTTGGGTCAGAAAGATCCCCTGGGGAAGGCAATGGCAGCCCCCTCCAGTATTCTTGCCTGGAGAATCCCATGGACAGAGGAGCCTGATGAGCTATGGTCCAGAGGCTTGTAAAGAGTTGGGCACGATTGAAGCGCCTTATCTCACACACATGAATGATCCTGCAATACCATTCCCGAGCATATACCCAGAGAAAACTCTAATATGAAAAGATATGCACCCCAATGTTCACAGCAGCAATATTTACAATAGCAAGCAACCTAAATGTCCATGGACAGATGAATGGATAAAGAAGATGTGGACTATATATACAATGGAATATTAGTCTTAAAAAATGAAATAATGTCATTTATAGCAATATGGATGGACCTAGAGATTATCATTCAAAGTAAAGTAAGTCAGATAAAGACAAATATCATATGATGTAACTTATATATGCAATCTTTAAAAATGATACAAATGAAACTATTTACAAAACAGAAAGAGATCCACAGATATAGAAGACACACTTACGGTTACCAAAGGGAAAAATGAGGGGCAGATAAAATAGGAATCTGGGATTAACAGATACATACTACACTATATAAAGTAAACAATAAAGATATACTGTATGGCATAGGAAACTATATTCAGTGTCTTATAATAACTATAATGGAAAAGTATCTGAAAAAGAATACGTGTATGTATTAATACACACACACATACGAATCACCTTGCTACACACCTGAAACTAACACACCTATTATAATACAACTGTAAATCAACTACATTTCAATTTTTAAAGATTAAAATAAAGAAGAAAAAGACAGAAAAGGAGGAGATGGGACGACTGTGGATGAAACAGGGTAGAGCATGGGAACAGGCTAATGACAGAGCACTCAGGTGAGCAACTGTGATGGGCTGCCACTGTCACCTGGGTGCAGAAGACGTATGATATTCTTTAGTCTTTATGTCTTGCAGTCTTTATGTCTGGAAAATATGTGCACTCCTGGAACTTCATGATAATTCTATTGGAGAATGGAAGAATCCTCTGTCACAATGTCCCAAAGAAGAAATGAGAGATTATGTTCAGATATGACTAAAGTATAAAGAGAAAGCAGGCCACCTCACAAGTGGGAAAGTAGTGACCAGGTCAGGGTTGCAGAGTTTGACTGTGGATAGGGCTCTTTCTTCATCTCTCCTAAAAAGGAAACCAGGGTGGGGCTTTAGTTTTACTCAGAAAGAGGCCTACTATAGGGCTGAATAGAGGCCTAGTATAGGACTGTAGGGTGATTGCAGCCATGAAATTAGAAGGCGCTTACTCCTTGGAAGGAAAGTTATGCCCAAACTAGACAGCATATTAAAAAGCAGAGACATTACTTTGTCAACAAAGGTCCGTCTAATTNGTTTTACTCAGAAAGAGGCCTACTATAGGGCTGAATAGAGGCCTAGTATAGGACTGTAGGGTGATTGCAGCCATGAAATTAGAAGGCGCTTACTCCTTGGAAGGAAAGTTATGCCCAAACTAGACAGCATATTAAAAAGCAGAGACATTACTTTGTCAACAAAGGTCCGTCTAATTAAGGCTATGGTTTTTCCAGTGGTCATGTATAGATGTGAGAGTTGGACTGTGAAGAAAGCTGAGTGCCAAAGAGTTGATGCTTTTGAACTGTGGTGTTGGAGAAGACTCTTGAGAGTCCCTTGGCCTGCAAAGAGATCCAACCAGTCCATCCTAAAGATCAGTCCTGGGTGTTCATTGGAAGGACTGATGCTGAAGCTGAAGCTCCAATACTTTGGACACCTGATGCAAAGAGCTGACTCATTTGAAAAGACCCTGATGGTTGAAAAGATTGAGGGCAGGAAGAGAAGGGGACGACAAAGGATGAGATGGCTGGATGGCATCACTGACTCAATGGACATGGGTTTGGGTAGACTTCGGCAGTTGATGATGGACAGGGAGGCTTGGCGTGTTGTGGTTCATGGGTCGCAAAGAGTTGGACACAAGTGAGTGCCTGAACTGAACTGAACTGATAGGGCTGAAAAGCCAATGGGGATATTATCTGACTGTTAATGCTGAATAATCAGCAGAAATAAAAAAGAACTTGGTTGAGAAATTATTTTGACTTTCCTCTATAATTCTGAAGGTTTTATAAAAATTACCTATTAATTATTTTGGTGTTTGGCCTGGAGAACAGAATCCACTCAACTCTTTGGCTGGGAATTTCTCTGGAACAGGTAGTTCTTACCCTTCGTGAGGCCTGGTTGTTTGAGTCCCCTGTGTTTCCATGCACATGTAGCCTTATAATAAATGCCCTGTCTAAGTACACTTGAGTCCACTAAGAAGGCCTGGGTGGAGTTGGATTTATTTAATAATTCATTCAGCCCAGAATTCTGCCTCTGGCAGAAGAGCCTAGAACAGATATTTTGTGATATAATTTTTGAGTTCCCATTACCACAACCACAGTTAGACATATTTTCAAATAATCTGATCCTTCCATCTATGAGTTAACTAACAGACTACTACAATACATTTACTTTATCTATATACCTGTTAAGATTGTGTGTTGTGAATCTGAGTCAGTTGAACTGAGGTGGGCAAATCTACAGCCTGTTATACAGAGTGAAATATTATAAGTCAGAAAAAGATAAACAAATGTTGTATATTAACCCATATATATATAGAATCAAGGGACTTACCTGGTGGCTCAGGATGGTAAAGAATCAGTCTGCAATGAGGGAGACCTGGGTTCAGTCCTTGGGCTGTGAAGATCCCCTGGAGGAAGGCATAGCAACCCACTCCAGTATTCTTGCCTAGAGAATCCCCATGGATAGAGAAGCCTGGCAGACTACAGTCCATAGGGTCACAAAGAGTCAGACATGACTGAGTGACTAAGAATATGACATACAGAATCTAGAAAGATGGTACTGATGAATCTATTTGCAGGGCAGGAATAGAGACGCAGACATAGAGAACTGACTTGTGGATACAGTGAGGGAAGGTGGGATGAACTGAGAGAACAGCAATGAAATATGCTGCTGCTGCTGCTGAGTCGCTTCAGTCGTGTCCGACTCTGTGCGACCCCATAGACGGCAGCCCACCAGGCTCCCCAGTCCCCAGGATTCTCCAGGCAAGAACACTGGAGTGGGTTGCCATTTCCTTCTCCAATGCGTGAAAGGGAAAAGTGAAAGTGAAGTCGCTCAGTAGTGTCCGACTCTCAGCGACCCCAAGGACTGCAGCCCACCAGGCTTCTCCGCCCATGAGATTTTCCAGGCAAGATTATTGGAGAGGGTTGTAAAATTGATAGCTAGTGGGAAGTTGCTATATAACACAGAGTGCAGTCTGGTGCTCTGTGACAGCCTAAAGGGGTGGGATGGGGTGGAGGTGGGAGGGAGATTCAAGGTAGGTGGGGATATATGTATACTTATGGCTGATTCACATTGTTGTACAGCAGAAACCAACACAATATTTAAAGCAATTATCCTCCAATTAAAAATAAATTAGAGAAAAAGAAAAAAAGGATTGTGTATCACTTTTAATAAAAAGACTCCTATTCTAGTCACTTAAAGAAAGAGAGGCATAACTTTTTACCTAAGTGAGAAGGTTTTTTTGAAAAAAGCAATCAGATTCTCAATAATACCATGGCTTCAGTGATAGTCTTAGCCTTTCCTTCATGGATGCAACTACTACACTATTATGATGAAATTATTTGCATGATATGATTCTAAATACTGTCTCCATATAGGACAGATGGACCATTCCTAGGGTCTAGCAGAGCTCTTTTTTTCTATGTGGTTTTTCTGTGAAGGTTGGTGGTTAACCCAACCTCCAGGAAAATTAATTAGAGACTGCCATCAGCCAAGGTCCAAGGACACTAACAAGAGTCATCATAAACATCTTCTTTTCATTCTCCTCTTTTACCTTTCCTGCCCTCTGAGGCCCAGAAGTCTCATCTGCAAAGGCCACTCCACTCAAAGCCATATATGGCAATTCACTCCTAAGGTGATGAAACAGGCTTTTCCTTCCTCCATATCTTGCAAATCATTTTATTATTCTGGACCCCAGGGTGGAAAGGCACAGCGGAGGTGCACTTAGTCCTCATTTGCTTTCAGTGGGCTTTGTAAGTCTCTTGGTTTTACTCTTTCTGTTCATTGTTCTTTTCTCCCTGCAGCCTCCTGAAGCTTCCGCTTCAGTGTTGTAGCTGTTTGTTCATAGTTGTTCACTTTTCTGATTTTTTGAATCTTATAAAACCACAATTATGTGGGAAGATAAAATGGGCTGAAATGTCTCAAGACATTATGAAATCAGTATTCGAAAATGCATAGATTTTAAATCTGTTTTGTAAATATCATGTGGAATGGATGACACAATTTCAGGCTACAGATGTTTCTCTATTGATTAATTATAAAATTCCCGCCACAAAATAACACTAAGAGTTATTAAAAATTGTTGGTGAAACACATTACCTATTTTCTTTAGACACACAATGGATAGTGTCCATTTCAGTAATTACAGCTAGAACAGTGATCTTGTGCTACTTATCAGTAAGCTTTTCCTGGGAGTCTCTGTTGAAAAGTTTATTTGGAAACTTTTTGTTACTCATAAACACCCCAACAGCTAAAATAATTAAAATCCACTTGACACGGTATTCGACATAGGAAAGAGGCTAACTGACGAGGAAAATATGGTCTTAATTTTTGCTGACTGAAATGTCATGTGTTTCATATATACTATGGTTCACTTGGAACTGAACAGATTGAGCAGTCCAAGATTTATCATTATTTTAATATTGCACAATCATTTGGTATTTTTGAGAGGAAATGCCACAAAGTAATTCAAATAATATAAAAACTAATTTCTTACTACACATTTTGAAAAGAGCTACAAGATAAATAATTTTTCACAAACTAAATATATGTATTTCCATCCTTTCGGTGAATATACACACTTGGCAAGAGGCTGGAATCTTATTAGCTATATTCATCATAACTACTCTGAGCACTCCCTAACTGCTCACACACACACACACACACACACACCCCTCTATACATTTTCCTCTATATCCCTTCCAGATCAAGAGAACAGACTGATAACCCTTGTCATAATCTGCATTTGCCAGTGAATCCATGCCAGGATTCCAGTCCATGTAGCACGTAATTGGTAATGATGTGCTGGATTGTAACTAGGTCAGATGATACTAATAAGAGCAACAGTTGGCTAAACACTGAATTCTGAGTCTTTCTCCAACCATGCGTATCTCCTATTTCCAGTCCTCACTACTTTCACTTTGTACATTTCACAGTAATTTTACTGAGATAACCTTTGACCACATCTTTTGACCTGGGAGAGGTCCTGCTAGTGGTGAAGGCAGGGGAAATGATCACGAGGAAACCTGCCTTTGCCCCAGCTCTCCAGCTAACTTCTTGACCTTCTTGTGGGCTTGTATGGGAGATGTGGGGTTGGGAGAGGAGAACAAGAGAAAAGGTAAAAGGAACTAATAAACACTCTAAATATTCATCTGCAATGCGTGAGACCTGGGTTCAATCTCTGGGTCGGGAAGATACCCTGGAGGAGGGCATGGCAACCCACTCCAGTATTCTTGCCTGGATAGAGGAGCCTTGAGGGCTACAGTCCACTGCGTCATAAAGAGTTGGACACGACTGAACAGTTAAGCATGGATACTCTAGATTTAGCATTTTTTATCCCCATATAAGTGCCTTTTAATGATTCCACAGAAAAGTAAACATCTCATTTTACACCAGTCACCTTATATTTTCTTTCTGCTCACTTTCTCCTCTCCTGTCCTCTGCTTCTGTGTGTGTTAGTATCTCTCCTTTCCTTATTCTTTCATTCCTGTATCCATGCTTCTAGTGATGCTGGACAACCTCATGATCCTATGTTAATTCACATACAATCATTCTTCACCTCTGTCTCTAATGTAGCCCGTTATCCCATTTGGATGCTTTGCACACTCTCTTAAGTTTACTGCCTTGCAGGTAAATGGATGTGCCTTGCTGTCCACATGCTCTTTCAGGCACAGCAGGAGAAAAACCACTCCTACTGTCTAATCCTTCTTCTTCAGAGCAGACATAGTCACCTACTAAAGTTGTAAGACAAATCCTCAACCTCCCCTGACTAAACGTACCATGGTTGTGGCACTATTCTCAAAATAAAGGCCAAACACTTGAACTTCTATAACCTGGTGCCTCCCTAAGCCTCTGCTTTGGGCTCCCTTAACTCTCTCCCATCCGTACTGTGTTGCATCCTTGTTCACCTCTCAGTTCCTCAAAGAAACCAAATTTATTCTTGCTCCGGAGAAGACAATGGCACCCCACTCCAGTACTCTTGCCTGGAAAATCCCATGGATGGAGGAGCCTGGTGGGCTGCAATCCATAGGGTCACGAAGAGTTGGACACGACTGAGGGACTTCACTTTCACTTTTCACTTTCAGGCACTGGAGAAGAAAATGGCAACCCACTCCAGTGTTCTTGCCTGGAGAATCCCAGGGACGGGGGAGCCTCATGGGCTGCCGTCTATGGGGTCGCACAGAGTCGGACACTTAGCAGTAACAGCATTCTTGCTCCAGTTTAGGGGAGAGACCGAAAAGGAGCTTTGCACATGCTCTTGCTACTGCCCAGAATCTTCCCCTAGCTCTTTGGGTAGCTTTCTTATTTTATTTTCCAGATCTCTGTTGAAACGTCAACTCCAACAGACAGAGCCTTCCTGACTGCTCTTTCTTGAGTAATTTCTTTGTCTCTTCCTAAAACACACACATAGAAACACACACAAACACATAGATACTTGTGCACCTACACAGACGTATGTGCACACACGTGCATACACATGAACATACCCGTGTATGTGCATCATACAGACACATGAACACACACATGTACACGTGTACCACTGCCACCACCACTCTCATAGTTATGTGCAGTTACGACAGTGCTATCTATTTTCCACACAGCTCTTAGGGCATATATTATCATCGTTTGTTGGTTTACATGTGCAGTATTGGTTTCCTTTACTTGAATGTAACCTCCGTGAACATTAGGGTCTTATTTGCTCTCTGCATAGTCACATCCCAAGCAACTAGTCCAGTGCCAAGCACATTGCAGGCAATGACAAAAAACTGCTGCATGCTGAATGAGCCGAGTAAGATTAGCTTGATTTTAAACAGATTTTGAAAACAAAAATCAAGCCCATTAATTAAACAGAAGAATAAAAACAGAAAAGGACTTTTGTAGAGAAAGGATTAAAAGCTACTTTTGTGGTATTTTCTCAAGTATTGGGGATATCTGAGCATCTAACCCTTGTTTAATCTTCCTAATAATACTAACTCAAGGGATTAGTGTTTTGCAGCTATCTTTTTGAATCTAACTCCTAGAGTAATGAAAATTTTAAAAAAGTAAACAAACGAGGCCTAATGAAACTTAAAAGCTTTTGTACAGCAAAAGAAACCATAAACAAAATGAAAAGACGACCAACAGAATGGGAGAAAATATTTGCAAAGAACGCGAACGACAAGGAATTAATCTCCAAAATATACAAATAGCTTATGCAGCTCAATATTAATAAAAACAATCTAATCAAAAAAGGGCTGATCTAAATAGAAATTTCTCTAAAGAAGACAAACAGGTGGCCAGAAAAGCACATGAAAAAATGCTCAACATTACTAATTATAGGAGAAATGCAAGTTAAAACTGCAATGAGCTATCACCTCACACTGATCAGAATGGCTATCATCAAAAAGTCTACAAAGAATAAATGCCGGAGAGGGTGTGGAGGGAACCCACATACTCTGTTGATGGGAATGTAAACTGGTACAACCGCTATGGAGAACAGTGTGGCGGTTTCTTAAAAACTAAAACCAGAACTACCGTTATGATTTGTCAGTCCCACTCCTGGGTATACATCTGGAGAAAACAATGCTTCAGAAAAATACACGCACCCCAATGTTCATAGCAGCACTATTAACAATAGCCAAGACATGCAAGCAACCTATTAATAAATGTCTATCAACAGATGAGTGGATAAAGGAGATGTGATACATAAATGGATAAAGATGTGATACATATATACAATGGAATATTATTCAGTCATATAAAAGAACGAAACAATTCCATTTGCAGCAACATGAACGAACCCAGAGAGTGTAATACTGACAGACAAAAAAGGACAAATATCATATGATATCATTCATATGTGGAGTCTAATTTTTAAAAATGATACAAATGAACTTATTTATAAAACAGTGTCACAGATTTTGAAAACAAACTTACAGTTACCATAGGGAAAATGTGAGGATGGGGGGAGGAATAAATCAGGAGCTTCGGGTTAATATACTATATACAAGATATATAACCAACAAGGATCTACTGTATAGCACAGGGAACTCTACTCAATATTCTGTAATAACCTATAAGGGTAAAGAAACTATAAAAGAAGGACTATATGTGTAATTGAACCACTTTACTATACACCTGAAACTAACACAATGTTGTATTTCAATAACTTTTCAAAGGAATTATCATTCTGGACTTAGAAGTGTAACTATAGTCAGTCACTTGTGTCTTCAGGTTTTGCATCTGCAGAATCAACCAACATCAGATCAAAAATATTTTTTAAAAGTCCAGAAAGTTCTAGAAAAACGTAACTCAAATTTGCCATACACTGGCAACTATTTACATAGCGTTTACTTTGTATTAGGTATTACAAGCAATCCAGAGAGGATTTAAAAGTATACTGGAGGATGTGTGTAGGTCATATGCAAATAATATACCATTTTGTATAAGAGACTTGAGGATCCACAGATTTTGGCTTCAATAGAAAGTCCTGGACCCAACTGCCCAAGGATCTTGAGCTAGGATTGCCTGTATACCAAATCCAATGGAAATGAAAATCCAGCCAAAGACTGTGTACTGAACCAAGCCCTATACCCCTTGGTAAAGACTATTCAACAAAAAATGAGCTACCTTCATCTATGGCGCAAAGCTCCTCCCAAGAGTAGAGCCAGACAAACACATCAGAGGTAGCTTTATGACTAGGAAGACACATGTATTGGTTGCTGCTGGACTAGGAAGAAAACTGAAGGAGAAACAAAGTTAGGTTTTCCTTAACTGAGCTTATTCATATATTGTTTCTTTTGATCACATGCATTCTGAACGCAGATGACTTTCAAAGCTTGATTCTCCTTGGAAGTCACATTTTCTTTGAAGATAGCCCCACAGTACCAGGCACTCAGAGGAAGAACAGTTTCAAGGCCATGGTTCAGTATACATCAATATACAATTTTTCAAAATATTTCATTAGGATTCCTTGAAGATTACAACAAGGGTTGACAATCTAGGGCTCCCTGGTCAAACCTGGCCAGCTGTCCATCTTTTTATTTTTTTTGTAAATAAAGTTTTACTGGAACAGAGCCATGCTTGTTCATTGGGGTATTTGTTTTGATTGTTTTTGTCTTACCACTGCAGAGCAGACAGACTATGAGGCCTGAATTATTTATTATATGGCCATTTATAGGAGAAGTTTCCTAACCTCTGAGTTAGAGCACACAAATGAGAAAACTCCATTTTAACAGTGAAACATCCAATTATTCATCAATGTGAATTTACAAAATAGCACTCGGTACAACCACAATCCTAGCAAGTTTTGTTTGCAAGAACTCCACGAGCCTTCTTTTAGAATTCTCTGAAATGAATGTTTGGTTGCACTGTACTCTGGACATTCTATTTGCAGTTGTCATCACTTTTAAGCTGCTAACAATGTGTCTCCTTTACATTTCCCCTCCTGTTGCCCCCAACACTATGTGTGCAGCCTGCTGTACTTGTATACTGTAATTTAGAAAAGGTTTCTCTATGTCTTTAAGACTCCACAGGAATCTCCTCCGCTGCCTCAGGAAGGGTGCTTTGGAATTGCTCACA
The DNA here is from genome assembly GCA_006410615.1 of Neotragus moschatus. NCBI lineage: Eukaryota > Metazoa > Chordata > Mammalia > Artiodactyla > Bovidae > Neotragus > Neotragus moschatus. Next base: position 183,481 of record SJYA01001137.1, on the reverse strand, counting down.
TTCTTCACCACTTACCACTTATCTCTTGAACTAAAAACTCCTAAAAATGTTTCATTCACCAGGGGGTTTGGGGAAATTTTTTAAAAGAATAATATTAGAATAAAACCTTTAAATTCATTTAAACAATAAATGAATAAAATTCATTTAAATTATATAAATCCAGAGAAGAAATGGTCATATTAAACTCCAGTTTCTGAACAAATTTCTCAAAGAAATAATAGATAAGTTTCAACTTCTAAAACAGGTTGGAAAATTCAAATGGACAGAAGGGATAGTTTACATTCTAGGGCTTAAAAGAAATGAATGTTTTATGACAGGGATAGCAAACTTGAAAAGCCTGAGGAAGTATTTTTCTTTAGTAAATTTCTGAGTGCTGATAACTTTCTGTAAATTCATAGGAATGCGTACAAACATTCAATCCAATGTTTATTTTATCAGGCATAGGTTTTTTTCTCTGTAATTGTGAGATATATATGCTGTTAAACAGGCAAGAGAGTAGAGATTATAAGTATTGTTTCCTTGTAGAAATTATGAACAAAGAAATATTTTCCTCCTCTCTTTCCTTGTCTAGAACAGGGTCTGAAAAACAGTAGACAATAAATTATTGAATGAATGAAAATTAAGTTCAAGCTGCATTTTGTATAAATGGGTTTGAAAAATGCATCGCTTTTACTGGGATTATCATTCTTGATTAAATTTATAACCATATATTTTTGGTTTTTGCTTACCACAGAAAAGCTTAAGATCAGATTACTGTCTAGGAGGAGATTTGGAAGACATAAAAGACAGAATGCCCAACCTGATTTAAACTCTTATGCATGGTTCCACTGGCAAACAGTCATGGAAGCACTGAACTTGTATATCTGTTTTGAAGTTGGACATGACTGAGCGATGAACACTCACACACAAGCCAAGATAACTGGCTTATTAAAAATTAATGATGCCAATAGAGACATCAGTGCAACTATAATCCTATCAAGTTTTGTTTAGATTGATGTAATGGAATAGAGTCCAGAAATAAATGGTCGATTCACATATGTGGTCAATTCATATTGACAAAGATGCCAAGGTAATTCAATAAAGAGAGGAAAATCTTTTAAACAAATAATGGTGGAACAACTGGATTCATGTAGCAGAAAAATTAGTATCAACCATCTACCATCACCAAATGCAGAAATCAACTCAAGGTGAATCACAGAACTATATATAAAAACTAAAACTACAAAGCTTCTAAAAGAAAGTATAGGAAAATACTTTATGATATCAATATTTGCAAAGATGTCTTAGAGAAACCAAATGGCACTAAACATAAAAGAACTTAAAATTTTACTTCATGTAAATTAGAAACATCTATCCTTTAAAAAATATCATTACGAAAACTAAAAGATAAGCCATAGATTGGGAAGAACTTTTTGCAATGCATGTATTTGACACATATGTGGCAAGCAACCCAACATGGGTTGCCAAAGACAGTCAAAAGCTTTTACTAGACTATTCACAACAGAAAATGTATAAAATATCAATAAGCTCATGAAATAATAGTAAGTTAAATTAAAAAAATTAATTCGCATTTTCCTGTTATTAGAATGGCTAAAAATTTTTAAATTGTCAATACCAAGTATTACGATGTGAAAAAACAGAAACTCTCATATATGCCTGATGGGAGTATGAAATATTACAACCACTCTGTAGAACCTTTGGGCAGTTTCTCATAAAGTCAAATCTATATTTACCTGATAACATGGACATTCTATTCCTAAATAATTACAAATGACATAAACATACGTTAACAGGTGAATGGATAAACCATCTATGATGCATTCATATAATAGAATATTACTCCACAATATAAACGAACAAATCACACACAATGACATAGATCTCTTTCAAAACTATCATGCCAAATAAAAGGTCATATGCAAAAGAGAATATATGAATTATTTCATTTGTATAAAATTCTAAACAGGTAAAGCTAATCTGTAGGTGACAGAAAGTAGATCAGTGATGACTTAATGGCTGGGTGGGCAGAGAATGAACTACAAAGGTTAATGGACATGTTCTTATATTTTATCATTGGTGGTAAAATGGATAAAATCACTCATCAAAACTCATTAAACTGTGTACTTAAAATGAGTGCATTTTATTGTATGTGAATTATATATCAATGAAGATGATATAAAAAGAAAAAACACTTAAATGGGACAAGAAATATGGATAGATACTTAACAAAAAACAGATACAAATCTCTAACAAGCTTGTGCAAAAATGCTTAACTAATTTTTAGTCATGAAGGAAATACACATTATAACCACAGTGCCATATCATTTCATATTCCTTATAAAGTTAAGCATACATCTACCCTATCATCCATCAGTTTTATTTCTAGGTCTGAACCCAAGATAAATGAAAACACATGTCCACCAAAAGACTTGTGCAAGAATGTTTAGAGCAGCTTTAGTTATAGGAGCCCCAACCTGGAAACAAACCAAATATCAATTAATAAGAAAATAGATAAACAGCTGTGTAACAATTCCATAATGCTATAATATTCATCTATACAAGGAATTGAACTGCTTATATACATAGCAACAGGAACAGTCTCAGAAACATTCTTCTCAGCCAATGAAGTCAGATACAAGAATATACACTGAGTGATTCTACTCATATAGAACTCATGAACAGCCAAATTATTCTCATAGTAATAGAAATAAGAACTATGGTTGCCTATGGAAGGGGGATTGACTGGAAGGCCTGTGAGGAAACTTTCTGGGCAATATGATTTTGATAAATGTTAAAAATGTATTTTATCAACTTTTCTTTGAAGAAAATTTTAAACATCACCCCCGTAAGTGGAATTTGATTCTTTTAGTAATTAAAGCATTTAATTCATAGTTCACATTATTGCCAAAATCATCCAGTGAAGTAAAACCGTATTTGTTCATTTGTTTAGTTATTTTTTTTAACTTAAGAATGGATTCCATTTCTTTGGATTCCTTTTCTATAGCAAGCAAATATCACTATATAGTGGTGAGAAGGAAGTGGAAGAGATTAAGGTCATTATTGCTAGTTGAAAGGTAAGATTTGAGACTGATTAGCTACCAGACAACAGAGAAAGAACATACCTTCTGGGTGCCTCACCTTGAAATACTCGTTCTTTATTTTTCTATTTCGGCTTTTGTCATGGCTTGCTGAATCTCTTGGTGGGGTAGCTGGTGGAAACAGGAGTGGAATAGCTGGGAGCTCCAGAATTCACATCCCCTCTTGCAGGAGCTCTTTTAGGAGGTGAGGCTGGCTGCCAGGAGCAGGAACCCCTGCCTTTGTCATCTGGATGTATCCTGGCAACCTGTCAACAAAACGAACAGGGCTGAGTTCTATAGTAACAGATTGGAAACTCCAAAACAAGGGGAGAAGAAACTCAGAAACAGATGGCAAAATAGGTATGGACCTCAGCTTTCTTTGAAGTTGACTGGGAGTTTTACCAGTGGACTAAGCAGCACAAAAAGGGATGCAGATTGATTTAAGCCATTCTTGGCAATGGAATGGAGAAACATTTCTTTTTTCCTAAAGAAGAAAAAAAATTACTGATTATTCTATTGATCTTTTCTAGAATGTTTAAAAATAGGAGACCTTGACCTCTTCTAAAAGGAAATGGATATTCTCCATGGTTCTCAAAGGGTGTGTTGGTCTGAAATATAACAGAAATGCAAGAGGTAGAAGATAATTACTTTCTAATGTGTCTTAAGATATAGAAACCGTTGCTAAAAACTAAGGCCAACATTTAAAAATGTCTCTAAAATATTTTTTAAAACCCTACATTTAAAAATACTCTGAGCTATTTAGCTAATCATGGTACAATTCTAAGAAACTATTATTTTTTAATTCTGTAAATATTAAAAACTCAAAGGTGAAACAGCTTACTAACCTAGGAAAAAGTCCATAATATGTTTCTAAATGAAAAAGAGAAGCTACAAAGCAGAATAAATATGATCTCATTAAACTCTGTGTATGTGCGTATGCACACATGTCTGCATACATGTGCTTAAAGAACACATACTAAGATGTTAACAGCAGTTATCACTGGATAATGAACTTAAGAAACATTTTATTAAATTGTTCCTTAAGGCTAGGAATTAGGGAGAAAATTCTAAACTTCTAGATTCCAAAANACTCTGTGTATGTGCGTATGCACACATGTCTGCATACATGTGCTTAAAGAACACATACTAAGATGTTAACAGCAGTTATCACTGGATAATGAACTTAAGAAACATTTTATTAAATTGTTCCTTAAGGCTAGGAATTAGGGAGAAAATTCTAAACTTCTAGATTCCAAAATCCTATTCTTCACCCCCAGATAACTGAATTGGGATATACAGGTAATTCACAGGACTATTAGTTCTGTTGAAATAACTTCAGACCACACAGTCTAAAGACCTCACTAGATAATGAAGTTCCGTATTCTAACACTAGATAATGTTCTAGAGATGAGCAGATGTGTCCTCTAGAAAGATTTTAAGATATCCCAATTATACTATCACATAAAAGAGCTCTAATTTGGATGCTTTTCTCCCAATACCGTTCAAAAGATACCATACGTAGATAGTAAAGCATACCTAGAATAACTAAACAGCTGCTATGACAGTGACTAAATACTGAGATGTGGAAAGAAAACTTAGTCTTCCATTTGGCTTCTTACAAACTTGCAGGGCCCTAGTTAACATATTTCTTACTTTATACAAACTGCATGCCTTCTTGGCCCTATTGTGAGCTAATGAGAAATATCTCATTTAGCCCAATAAGTAAACACCACCCCAAGTGCACACACAGTATTCGGTCCAGTGGCCAGCTATTTGAGCCAGATGGCAGAAGAACAAATAGGAAATGCTGGCGTGGGACAGGACAACCCCGGGAAAACACCAGGAGAGCGGATATTTCCATGCTAAAATAGGGCAAAGAGTTCTTTATCTGGACGGGAGGGACTGCTCTCAGGAGGCCTGAGAAAAACAGCTCTTGGGGCAGTGGGCACATGAGTTATCTGGGTCACTGACAGTGCAGTCACAGCCCTCCCTTCCCTTAGTGGGGCTGCGGAGTGGCCAGCTGCTTCTCTGCATTCGTTGGAGATGCTTCGGAAAGTGACTGGAGAGGAACCTTTGTATTCTCCCCAGTTCTGGACTCACTTGAAATTCTTCGGTTTGTAGTTTCAGCTTAAATTGAACTTCCTGGTGTTCACATTAATTTCATCTTGGCTAAATAGGCCTTCCTAGGTATCTCTCTTTCTCTTCTCCCTCTCTAACTTTTAAAGGAACAAAAACTCTGAAGCAGCTTATTTTTTTTTTAAATCAAGCTCAAAAGCTATCTTGGACATCACACAGCTTTACAACACAATCTTTTGATGATTTAAGTGTAAATGAAGCAGAAACATATGGATTCCATTTCCCATAAATCATACACAATCCTCAAAAAATCAAGGGAAAATGTGCTCAGCACAATGTATTCTGTTTGGTTGAACCCAAAACATCTGAAGAATACTTGGAGGCTGATGGATCCAAAATATTTATCCATCTCTATTTATAACCTTGGGAGTGGGGGAAGCCCTTGATTCATGGCGACAATTAAACTGCTCACATGTGCTAAGTGGGCAACCAGAAACCAGTGCAAGCTTAAAGATAATGGTGTTATCCTTCTCCTGTTCCTGCTCCAGACATTCAAGTCGACCTCAGATCAATAATACTGAAGCCCTTACTTAAACAGAGCTAGTCAAGTCAGGTATTGCTTGAGCTTTCCTCACCTAAAACAACTGCGAGTTATTTCAAGCTACCGATGTATAGTCAAGTTCGTGTTGCTGTAGGATGATGCCAGCCTCCACCAATAATCCAGAACTGACCTCTTGTGGCAACAGCCCCACCACAAGGAATTCTGGATTACTTTCCCCTCATAAAACTACAACTGTTGAGCCTCTGCAAGCCCCCTGCTGCTTTTTTTTTTTTTTTTTCATTAAAAGGATAAATCACAGTGATTTTATAGACCAAGAGAAATGTTCCTTGCTGGTATCTCTGACTGTCCTGATGTCTCTTGATTGATGCAAAGCCCAAACCTTCACTCTGAAAGTTACTGACAGTCCTTTTGAGTTTATTTAAATTGGGCAGGGGCCACAAGCTGTGTGGAAGAATTTTTTTTTTTTTTTAACAGCAGCAGCAAGAACTCAAACAGGATGTTTGTGAAGTTTCACAAAATAGGTAAACTGGGCATCACGTCCTCTTCCAGCCAGTTACTGTCTTCTTCTACCCCTTGTCTTACTGCCTAACTCAGAAACAGCCAGCACCAAACCACCCGACATCAGTTGTCTCAAAGCCTTCAAGAACGCTGCAGCAGGAAGCATTAGCAGCCTCTCTTTTTTTTAACAAATGAGGAAACTGGGCTTCCAGGGTTTTCCTGGGCTTTCCCCTAATTGCAAGGCTAACCCAAAGCCAATCGGATTGAGATGTGTCTTTCTCTTACTCAGCAACTCTCCTTCGTCTGCCTCCTGCACAGCTTCTCTGCTAGACTGCCACACAGAACAGCCTGACCTCAAAAGAGACAGTCGCTTTTCAAGATGTGGCTTTTGCCACAAGAAAAGTCTTTAGATAAAGTAAATTTGAAAATGTCTAAATTTAAACCATTGCAAAATTGGTCCTGTAGTAGATTAGAAAGAAAGGGGGAAGATCGACTTTCAATATAGACTTCGAAAACTTAAAAAATAAAAATAAAAAATGTGTTGTATGTGATGGGATCCTAACCCAACAGATCTTATAACCCTACCCTCCCTCAGGACTCTTTGCCCAGGGCTGTATTTCTCAACACTTTTAAAATTTATTATTATTGTTGCTCTCCCTCTAAGTATTTTTGGCTTTCCTGGTGGCTCAGATGGTAAAGAATCTGCCACATTGTGGGAGACCTGGGTTCGATCACTGAGTTGGAAAGATTCCCCAGAGAAGGGAATGGCTACCCACTCCAGTATTCTTGCCTGGAGAGTTCCATGGACAGAGAAGCCTGGAGGGCTACAGTCCATGGGATCGTAAAGAGTCGGACACAACTGAGCGACTAACACTTTCACTTTCCAAGTATTTTTATATATTTTTTTCCTAATTCTCCTGGATTTCATCACCATCAAATTTTAATACTATAGATATGCCTTATATCTGATTATGTATTGCAGCCCTTTGGTGGCCTAAAAACCAACGTATTATCTAAGATTACATCACCCTCCAAGCCAATTTTTACTGCCCCTTGGGGGAATACATGCCTGGGAGACGTTCATCCAAAGAGCTGACAATGTTGGCCTCAGATAATCTATCGTCAAGCTGATGCACAGAAAAACTGACCAGGAGACCACAGAAACCATGGAAACCCTTCCTAAATTACCAGTACTAAGAAGCACGGTAAATTGCCCCTAACTCTGTTCAAGAGAAAATTGGACTTGTTTGAAAAGGGGCAATAAACACACCATATTTTCTATGCATCTGAGTGGCTTTATCATAGAACTAGAACTCTTAGAGCTCAAATGGGCTTTAAAATAGCATCCAGCACAGCCAACTGTCTCCAGGCAAGAAGATATTATTGGTCTATTTTAAATTGATGAGGCATCTAAGCTGAGGACATTAAGTTATTTGTTTATGGGTCACAGATTGAAACTCAGACTCCAATAAAAAATTAGTCAAAGGACTCCCCTGCTTTATCTCTGACACAGTGAAAACATTGGCAGGACAAAGAGAAGGGGTTCTTTCTTTTGATCCCCTTTCCTAAGGACAGAGGATAGTTCTTCATATTGATATCTTGTATTCCACCAATAATAAAATATTTTGTATATACTGTGCTGTAAAACCTCCTTGTTTCAAGGGCCTGAGAGTCTAGCTGTGAGTCTGGAGGACTCATCACAGCTCTGGCCCTCCAGGCATCCTGGCTCAGCTCCCCACCCAGCTACTCCACCTTCTTCCCAACAGCCACCAAGTCAGGTCTGAAACAGAGTACTTGTGAATTGCAGGCACTCAATCAACATTCACCCACTAAACTGGGCACACATCTTTTTTGTTATGAGAGATAACAGTGACCAGTTTGGCTGAAGATGACAAGAAATTACAAGATGTTAAGTCCAGATCAATAGTCAAAGTTTTCTATTTAATATAATGTAAACATTTTGAAATAAGTTTGCCTTTCCAGAGAACTGGCAGAAGTCCAAATCCTTAGGGCATGTGAATGATAAATGTTTAATAAATACTTAATCATTAGTTTATTACCCACAGATTTCTAAAGCTGGTTTAAATTAGAGTGTTCCCGGCTGATAACAGTCTAATATTTTACCTTTTCATGTGCATTTTATAAAGGGCATTTTAGCCTCTTAATTGAAAACAGTAAATTATAAGGGGATTCCCTCTAACTCTTTCCATAGGTCTCCAGGGGATGCATGTTTCCTCTCTGAAACTTTGCTCCCCTGGTTGGTATCTCCTCTCTAGCTCATCTAATTTCTTCTGTTCTTCTGGCTTCTTACCCTCTACTGTCAGAGTCTCAGGTGTCCTCTGTCTTAAAAACATTGAGAGAATAGCAATGAAATGTATACATTACCATATGTAAAACAGATGACCAGTGCGAGTTTGATGCATGAAGCAGGGCACCCAAAGCTGGTGCTCTGGGACAACCTAGAGGGGTAAGATGGGGAGAGAAGTGGGAGGGGGGTTCAGGATGGGTGAGGGGGGCGGACAAATGTATACCTGTGGCTGATTCATGTTGATGTATGGCAAGAACCCATCACAATATTGTAATTATTCTATTAAAATAAATTAATTAAAAGAAACCAATCTATGTTGTGGGCACCTACCTTCTTCTTGATAAAGAAGAGTTTAAGCCACTGCCTCCATTCTCCTCATATCTCCTTTCATTTTAAACACTTTTTCTAGCCTATCGTCTGGTTCCTACCCTCTTTTCTCACTGGAGCATCATCTTCGAACATCATGAGTGCCATCCTGATCAACTCATCTAGAGGGGTTCCTTGGTTCCCATCGCCCACAGTGACTTTGAAGCACTTAACACTGCCACCCTCCCACCTCTCTCAACCATCCCACTGAGTACAAATTCCTCAGACTGACTTCAAGACCTGAAAACTATAAAAATAATCCATCCAAGCAGAGTTCAAAGCCTAAGTCAGAGCCTATAGATTCTGATGTGGATGCTGTCGGTCACCAGTCTGATTGACTGGGGAGAGAGATGGCAGCTGATTGGCAGGAAGCACTGTATTCTGAATCCTAGAAAGAAAGAATGAAAGAAAGAAGAGAGATGACTCTTGGAATTTTCTGCCTTTCCTTATTCCCTGCTTTCCTGCTGAGCTTCACCAAGGTAGAAACTTGGTTACAGTAAAAACATGTGAGAGCTTTACCTAAGAGTTGGTCAATATCAGCAAGACCAAGTTTGTTTGCCTTGTCAAGGCTCTCCCTGAATTCTGAAAGCCTTAAGTGAACTCTTGAGGCAACCATGTCCCCACTGCCCTAGCGATCTGCCTAACGAAGCTGGATTGAAGACACAAAGGAGGGAACGTCAGAAAAAGACAGTATTATTCAGACACCCACCCTAGTCTCTGTACAAACCAAAATGAAACTTTATAGGAAGATTATCCTCTGAATCAGTAGTGTTCAGCTTGTGGCGATTACTAATGTCCACCCCCAGAGACACTACCTTTGGCAATGTCTAGTTATTTATTGGTTGTCATATATGGATTTGGGGGTGCCGCTACCAGCATCTAGTGGGTACAGGCTAGGGATGCTGCTAAAAGTCCNTAGGAAGATTATCCTCTGAATCAGTAGTGTTCAGCTTGTGGCGATTACTAATGTCCACCCCCAGAGACACTACCTTTGGCAATGTCTAGTTATTTATTGGTTGTCATATATGGATTTGGGGGTGCCGCTACCAGCATCTAGTGGGTACAGGCTAGGGATGCTGCTAAAAGTCCTACAACACACAACAGCCCTCCACAGCGAAGAATGACCTGGTTCAAAAGTTGATAGTGCCAAGGTTGAGGGCTGTGCTCTAGATTCTCCATGTGTTCAAATAAGGATGCTTTCTTTCCAGAAGAGCCTGTGTTAACAGATCTTTCCAGATTCATGGTGCATAACTAAGGGATTACATTACAAATGAAGCAGGAGGCATGGAGATTTTAAGCAGCTGAGTCATATTTCTATGGCCAAGTGAGGACACCTTTAAAAGTGAATGTAAGTCTGGCCTGACGGGCTTTGAAGCTTAGGCTCTTTTCCACATCCTCCGGCCCAAGTTAGGTGGCAGACATTCAGCCTTACATGACTAAGGGTGAAATCACTTCTGCCATTCAAAAACCAGCTAGAGAAAGTGCAGGGCCAGAGAGATGAGCTGAGTCTTCCCTGGTGAAAGCTGTAACGGAATTAGAGTGGGCAAGAATAAAGCTAGGAGATGTCTGAAGCGTGGGCAAGCAAAGACCCTGGGGGATGAGTATAGAGCCCAGTTACAGGAAACCAATAAAACACCATCAACTGGGCTGGTCAAAGGCAGACACACCAGTTTGCTCCTAGATAAAGAAAGGACAGACAGAGGCTCTTGTGAAGTCATAATTCCAGTTAGGCTACCGTGGTCTTAAGCCATTATGCCCATGAACATGCTGTTTTGTACTGCCCTTTGGGCTACTAGACATCTTGCCCTCTAGTCCCCCACAGGGTCCACCCAATAAGAAGCAATTTCTCCCTTCCCCTCTTACGTCCTGAGTGCTCCTTCTCAGAGCAGCTGCTCAGTATATAACCACTGAATTTTGAACTTCATGGCTAGCAAGATACGGCTTTTGATTCACATTGGTGTTATTAACTACATATGTTCTCTCTCTCCACTGTCAGACTCATGAAGATTTTTATTTTCTATAATTGTGGAGTCCCTGATTTAACAAATATTAACTATGTCTCTAGTCTAAACTCTTTTTATTGTTCTGTTGCTAAGGGGTATCCAACTCTTTGAGACTCCATGGACTGCAGCAGGCCAGGCCTCCCTGTCCCTCACTATCTCCCAGACCCAAGTTCATGTCCATTGAATCTGTGATGCTAACACTTCAGTTTAGAAAAGAGGCGTCTAAGGTCTGGAGGGAGAAAATGATCCACCTAGTTTAATGAAAAGTCAAACATACACATTCATATGTATTCTTCCTCACTCTGTCTTTGGATACTGTTATTCATTTTCTTAAAGGGGTATATAGATATGGATATATATAAAATTTTTAAATGAAGAAAGGGTATACACACACAAAGTATATTTTCTCCACCCCTGAACTCACCAGGTTCCCACTTCAGGACCTACCGCAGCAGCAACCTCTGTTACCAGTTTCTCGTGCATTCTTTCAGAACGTCTGTGCATTTACAGAAGTACGCTTATGTGTGCATATCACCTTCTGACCTGCAGGCTGGTGTCCTTCCCATTCCTCTCTATGGCCACTGCAGCTTCTATTGCTCAAGACCAGCTGTGACAAAACAGATGACACATTTGTCCTGTGGAAGGAAAACTTGGTGACTCAGACACAAATTGTTCCATACACCTTTCATCCTCATTACCAGGTAACTCTGCCAAGGTCAAGTGGTGACATTCTGATTTACTACTAAGCAGACTAACTACGACTCGCATTTGACGAGAATCTGAAATTCAAATACCAAAAAGAAAAAAAGTATATATTTCCTTAAGGCTTCCAGTTTCGTAATCAAACTTGCTTTTTTTGCTTTGTTGAAAATATTATTTTCCTCTTGGTTCAATGAACACAGTCTATCTGAAGGAACAAAAACAAGACTTCCCCTGAACCTCCAATTAATCACCAAATCTTAAATTTAAGATCCAATTTCACCCCATTCCTAAAATCTCTATTTAGTGGCTCAGAGAGCAGGGACGAAGGAGCCTCACTGTTTTCACTGGCAAAATGAGGCTGAGCCAAATCCAGGCTCCAGGTATGAAATACAAATTTGGCTGGCTCTAGTTATGCCATTTACTAGAACCTGTATTCGAATAAATCAAGGATACATTTCTCTTGGCTCTTATAGGGAGCCTTTCAAATGGTGACTCCAGCCCTCCTAAGGATTTTGTCCAGATCGCCTGAAAGTGAACAATTTTCACAAGTTTGTTTTGGCATCCACAGCATAAATTTTTATTGAAAGTCACAGTTGTTTTAGTGGGCACCACAGTCTCCCAAAAGACCTCTTTTGGGGCCTCCCAGCCAATTTGATGGGAACTATGTGCACCTAAAACATGCCAAGTGTTGTAAGGACTGACCTGCCCTCCAACTCCTTGCTTGTCGGTACACGACCACTGACTCATTTGTACTTTGCATTTAAGGACATGCTCTTGAGTGTGTCTGCAGCATTTCTGAAATCAAGCAGCCATCTCCATATTGAAGATTCCTTTTATTTTTTCTTCAAAGGTTTCTGTTTTACTGGAGTTACACCCAATTTATTCTATCATATCAGACAGGTAAGGCAATAGGAGAATGGGTTCACTAAGAATATACATTTTCCATGGAATGAAACAAACTAAAGATGTGCTTGGTAAGGAAAGGAATGTAGCCCAACCTTATTCTCAAAATGTCCTTTAAATAACCAGTGGGGGAAGATCACGGATTTAGAAGGCTTCAAAAGTGTATGTAGAGGTATTTTGAGACAAAAAAGGACATCTTTCATTTCTATACTACCATACATATATCATCACATAATCACTAGGAAGGCAAACCAAAATGGGCTGCAATTTGAGTTTACAAGGTCCTTGTCCCATGCTTGAGAGGTCTTCCACATTTTTCCTTTATTACTTTTTCTATGGGCCATTTTATCCTTGTGTTTTATTACTTGGAATGATGGGAAAACTTAGAATTTCACTTTATGAAATAATTAAGAAGAGCACAATTCTCATTTTAAAAATTAAACTAAAACCCTCTAAGCCACCTTTTTCATATTTATAAACAGCTTTCTTAACAAGTTTTCATTAAGGCCAGAAAACTAATATAGCAAAGAAAAAAAGTACATGAAATAAATTTTATTAGCTTCTCTCAGTGAAAAAAAGTCTCATGCCAACCAGAAGAGAAAAGAAACCTGCTATTTTACAATTTTCACCTTCCCTTCAATTATGCTAGCTTTTATATTTTTCCCTTGAATTCCCATGGGTTATACAGAACTCTTAAACCTCAAGAATAAAAACAAGAAGCCTTTTCAAAATCACATGGGTAAAGTCTCAACTTGCTGTTAAAAATACTACTGACGAGGCCAGTGCTTCCTTCTCTGGGAAGGTTTCATAGGTTACATGAACTCAGGGAGCCACCGTGAGTCACACTGAATGACAGAGGGTGTGGCATTCTGCATCACCACTTCTCCAGAGAAATATCATGGCAGATTCTAGGAGCGATCCCACCAAAAGTTATTCCCTGCTTCATTTCCCCTTTCCTTTTTCCCGCTAAAGAGGCTTAAAAAAGGAAGATTACTTTCCCATCCTCCCTTCCACCTGGGGATAGCTATATCACCAAGTTCTGGTTAAAATGACGTTAGAAAAAGTTGATAAAGGGCAGTGCTGCTGAAACTTTACTATGGGTAAGAATTACCTGGGGATCTTGGTAAAATCAGAATCCAAATCAGTAATCAGGATGGTACCTGGAATGTTGCACTTTTAAGTTCCAGCAGATGAACCATGTGTCATGTGAGAACCACAGTTTGGGTACCAAGGTGTTAGAGGGCATCTGGCAAAGACTTTCCTCCTTGATTTGGAGAGAGGTGTGCAAAGAGAAAGCTACTTCCTGTCCTTCCGTTCAGCTTCCTTCTTTGAATAGAATTGAAGGAGGAAATAGGTGTGGAGCTATCCTGTATCCAAAAGGGGTGGAATTCCACAAACAGAGCAGTGCAAAGTAGAAGAATGGAAACCATCCAGGTATTGTTAATTATTTTCTTTGTCTCCATTTAACTCTAACGCATTTTTAGTTCAGAATGTTTTTATATCCACAGCATTCTTGTCAATACAATCAAAAAAACTCCTCAAGCTTGAAATGTATTTGAGGGTGGATGCTGAAGCTGAAACTCCAATACTTTGGCCATATCATGTGAAGAGTTGACTCATTGGAAAAGACCCTGATGCTGGGAGGGATTGGAGGCAGGAGGAGAAGGGGACGACAGAGGATGAGATGGCTGGATGGCATCACCGACTCGATGGACATGAGTTTGGGTAAACTTCGGGAGTTGGTGATGGACAGAGAGACCTGGTGTGCTGTGATTCATGGGGTCGCAAAGAATTGGACTCGACTGAGCGACTGAACTGAACTGAACTGACACATTTTGGGCTTAATCAATCATCACCTTAAGATAAATGTGGAGGATGGCAGGCTGAGTCTATAAATCATTGTGTTCAAAAGGGCCTAAGGAGACTCCCAGGAAAGAAATTATCTGAAGAGGAGGAGCAATCTTTTAGATGTATTGGTTTGTTGGGGGTACTCAGTGCCAGGACAGAGAGGATAAGGATGATTCTAAGCATAACCCCATTTATGTCTGTAACTGTGGTCTAGCCGCCATGATCTCATACTTGAGCTCAAGACAAAGAGGACTGTAATAGAAAAAATGAAGAAAAAAAAATTAATGCAAACTGTATTTTTGAGAGTTTGTGGCATTGCTATAAGACATTAGAAGTTTAAGTGACAATGTGAGGGGTCATTTGTATTAACTGAAAGAGTCAGAGCTGTGGTTTAGGTGGCATCGTCACTGGCGTATGACACTGCCATCTTGGCTCAGCAACTGGTGTACCATAGAAACAGCTCCGCTGTGCATTGTTAAAAGAGCGGCTGCTGTGTTCATTGCCATAGTGATTTGGGGCTAAAGAGAAGATCACAGATGGCACACTGCAATCAAAAGATGCGGCTGCAGACTACTTGGGAAGCATTTGAAGGCTACTAGCATTTCCACACTAAGGCAATGGCACCCCAGTGCAGTACTCTTGCCTGAAAAATCCCATGGACGGAGGAGCCTGGTGGGCTGCAGTTCATGAGGTCGCTAGGAGTTGGACACGACTGAGCGACTTCACTTTCACTTTTCACTTTCATGCANAAAGAAAAGCACCAATACAGTATACTAACTCATATATATGGAATTTAGAAACATGGTAATGATAACCCTGTATGGGAGACAGCAAAAGAGACACAGATGAATAGAATGGACTTTTGGACTTTGAGGGAGAGGGAGAGGGTGGGAAGATTTGGGAGAATGGCACTGCAACAGGTATACTATCATGTAAGAAACGAATCGTCAGTCTATATTCAGTACAGGATACAGGATGCTCGGGACTGGTGCACAGAGATGATCCAGAGAGTTGATATGGGGTGGGAGGTGGGGGGGGGCCTTCAAGATTGGGAACTCATGTACACCTGAGATGGAAAAAAATAAAAATTAAAAAAATTAAAAAAAATAAAAGAAGTAGCTTTAACCTCTCATCTGAAACAAAGGAAAAATCAGAAATACATTTTTAAAAGTGGTTTTAAGACATTGGACCTCTTGAGATGAAAATCAGTGATCTCTGAGATGGAGTAAAAAGGTTAGGTGAGGCCCTCTTGTCCCTTATGCTCCAGTTTACTGCCTGGTGATAATTTTCAGACCATAATCCAACAACAGGAATTCAGTTCACATCAGATCATCTCCCTAAATTGAAGTCACAGAACTTGGAGTTTAAGGAGGCCAAGATAGTTAAGAATTTTCACAATAGAGTACTGAAAATGAAAGAAACATACTGAGAGAATTTCAGAGGTCTAGAGAAGGTGTCACGTCTATCAGCCGGTACTGATAAATTCATTTGTGTGGGGAAATTGTCCAGGGCTAGAAAAATAATCACTGAAAGAATTAGATGTAACCCTGATAACATAAGTCTGTATTTTTTTTTTTTTTTTAACCATCAGGAAGAGTGAAAACCTCATAGTTCATGAATTGTTAGATAGCCTTTGAAGAATGGGTTTACCTCAGTAATATGGAAAATTAGCCCTTGTCAAAATGCTGCTCTTGGTCTGACCAGGTCAAAAGGGATAAAAACTTTTCCCAAGTAACTTAGCGGTATCTAAGCACAAAACTTAAGAATACAAATGCACTCTAATCCAGCAAGATAAAATTCATAATATCTGACAACCAATCANGAAGAATGGGTTTACCTCAGTAATATGGAAAATTAGCCCTTGTCAAAATGCTGCTCTTGGTCTGACCAGGTCAAAAGGGATAAAAACTTTTCCCAAGTAACTTAGCGGTATCTAAGCACAAAACTTAAGAATACAAATGCACTCTAATCCAGCAAGATAAAATTCATAATATCTGACAACCAATCAAATACTATCAGCCATGAAAATAAGCAGAAAACTGCAACTTAACAGGAAGAGAAACATCAACAAATGAAAAGGAAACACAAACTACACCGATGATAAATTTAGTAGACAAGGATATTAAAATTATTATTATGCATGTATTCTATATGGTAAGCACATAGAAGTTAAAGGAAAGATTGAACACTGAGTAGAGATAGTAAATGTATTGTAATCAAAAGAGCCAAATCAAACCTCTGGAAATAAAAATTGTGATATCTGAAATTAAAAAATGCTAGATGAAATTAAGGTCAAATTGGAGATTATAGAAGAAAATATTTATGAATTTGAAGATACAGAAATGCAAACTATTGTATATGAGACACAAAAAAATGAAGAAAATTTAACAGAGTATTAGAAATCCATGGAATAGATTCAGAGAAGATGGCGGAGGAATAGGACGGGGAGACCATTTTCTCCCCAGTAAATTCATCCAAAGAACATTTCAACGAGGAGGAAAATTTACAAAACAACTTCTGAATGCTGGCAGAGGTTGTCAGGCATCCAGAATAGCAGAACATTGTCTTCAAAANAGGAGGATTTTTTTTTTTAACCATCTGAGCCACCAGGGAAGCCCCTGTGCATTCTACCTGATGCCAAAAACTGAAAGTAAAACTCTGATTTCGCAGCTATTTAGGTTTAACACTCAGTGACATTGGGCTGCCCCCTTTCCCTGAGGTTTGATGCTTGTAGGGCTTACGCAAAGGCTGCTGTTGCAGGAGTGTTGCAGGAGGGGAGGAGGGTGTTCATTTCCTCACCTGCTTAGGCTCGAGGCTGCATTCCTGTTTCACACACCATTCCTGTCATGTGCCATCAGTTCATATGCAGGATTCCCTGGGACTGATGGCGAAGTCATGAGAAAAAGAGAAGAGCGCAGCGGGCAATACAAATATTATTTTCCCATACAAGGCGAATTAAATATTGTTTGATGGTCAAAGGTACTAAGGTGAGTGAGGGAAAGAAGCCTCTAACTCCTGTAAGGTTGGGAGTCACTTTTCTTAAGATTTCTTTCCTCATATAGGAAGCCCAGCATGGAGTTCATGTATAATTGCACATTGTTGTCGTTTAGTTGCTAAGTCATGTCTGTCTCTTTCGCAACCCATGAACTGCAGACTGTCCGGCTCCTCTGTCCATGAGATTTTCCAGGCAAGAATACTGAGTTGGTTGCCAGTCCCTTCTCCAGGGGAATTTTCCCAACCCAGGGATCAAACCCATGTCTCTTGCCTTGGCAGGCAGATTCTTTTCCGCTGAGCCACCAAGGAAGCATAGTTGCACAAACCATGTTTCATAGAAAAGCAGGTCTAGAGAAAGAATAAGCTTCTGCAAGTTACCCGCAGTGACCAGGAGAGGGCACTTAGCACAAATGAATGAAATAATTCTGCCAACACCTGGTTTTAAAAGTTCCTCTGACTCTACCATCTGTACCTAACAAGTCAATTTATTTTATGTGTCCATGGCAAACTCATTTTGATCTAAGGATAATTGCAATTATGCCTTCCTCTTGATGAGAGTTCCCCAATTTATAATACCCCAGGTGGCTGGGATACTCACTTTTCCATAGAAGACAAGAAACAAGTTCATATGAATGCGAAAAAATGTCAAAGGAAGGGATTTACTTTTGTATATAATTTCTCAAAATGAAGACTTTAGAGGAACCAAAATGTGAGCAATTTCTTCAGAAGAAGGAAAACATATACTTATTGAAACCCTGTAAGGAAAGACTTCTGATATATTCTCTCCTCTGTCTCTTACATGTATAGATGGTTCGGTTCAGATTTTGAGCCTGAAGAATTCACCATTGAAGACACCAAAACAAGGGAAAGAATACTATTTTATCATAAAACTAAAACAAAATGAAACACTGTTTCCTGAGGGTGGGAAAAGACTTGAATTCTATGTATTTACTTTTAGGCTACGATAGACAAACAACAATAAATTGGCCAACCATGCTCTTCAGGTATATAATTTTCTTTCTTCCCAAAGTGGACACTCCCTGGGAAAATACAAATAACTTCTAATTTCAAAATCCTTCGACACAAAAAGAAAGTAGGCCACCTTGACCAGAGCACAAAATAATCTTTTCCAAGAGGACTTGAATGAGTACCTCATCATCCAAGGAAAAAATACATAGCAAGATATTTTTAATACTTTGTTTTATTTCATTTTTATAGCCATGGAAAAATATTGATGAATTTATTTTTCCAAAACAAAGCCATTATATGTCTTTTAATTTTAGCCTGAAAGGGGCTCCTCATCACAAGTATTTTAGAAATAATAACACTGGCTGAGAGTAGCTGAGAGATTTGCTCATGGACATACAGTGTTTCCAAATTTGGGGTAATATTTCCACCCATGAGACATTAATTTTTATACTATAAAGTTCCCTAGAAATTTCAAACTGTTTTTGTCCTACTAGAAATAGAGAAATGTTTATAATCCAAAGAGATTATGGTTTAATTTACATTTAGTAACTGTAATGAATTTCAGTTTGGGAACCTAATTCTTGATTGACAGTTCACTCCTTATGTCCTTAATAGTAACAAACTATAACATTACTGGGCAAATACTTTGCCATTGTCCTTGCAACCACCTTCTAAGATAGTATTTAATATCCCCATTTTACAAAAGAAAAGACAGAGGGAGCTCGGAGATGTTGTTGTGGTTTGGTTGCTCAGTCCTGTCGAACTCTTTGCGAACTATGGACTGAAGCTCATGAAGCTGCTCTGTTCATGGGATTCTCCAGGCAAGGATACCGGAGTGGGTTGCCGTTTTCTTCTCCAAGGGCTCTTCACCGCACAAGGACTGAACTCACTTGGCAGGTGGGTTCTTTACCACTGAGCCACCTGGAAGCCCCCCAGAGGTGTCGCTAAGTATAGAGCCTTAGAGGCAGAGGCAGAACCGGTGCAATGGTGTTGACTCCTAACCCTTGCTGTCTCGACCATGCCTCACTCTTAACTGCATAAATTATTTTACCAAATTGAAACACAAATGTCATTTTCGCTTACTAGTAACAGTTACTACTTTCTTGAGTTTTTGGTTTTTCAATTTTTGGCAGGAAGGGGTTACACAGTGAAATAATTCTGTATTGCATCTGGCAAGAATTCAAAAAGTACTAAGAATCCTTCCTATAAAAAGTATACCTCTATTACTAGGCTGAGAACATGCTGCTACATATATTTTCTAAGAGAGCTTGCCATTAATCAATATTAAGGCACTTTGTCCACTTATTTATTTCATTATAAACCAAGGTTAAAATCTTGTTGTTGGATATAATACTTAATGATCTAACAATCAAGTTCTTGAAACAGCAATATACAGTAATCTGAATAAAAGTATAGATTTCAGAAGGATACTCTGATGCTGGGAGGGACTGGGGGCAGGAGAAGGGGACGACAGAGGATGAGATGGCTGGATGGCATCGCTGACTCGATGGGTGTGAGTTTGAGTGAACTCTGGGAGTTGGTGCTGGACAAGGAGGCCTGGCGTGCTGCAATTCATGGGGTCGCACAGAGTCGGACACAACTGAGCGACTGAACTGAACTGAACTGAAGCAGATTCTCTCAAATATCCTGCATGCCCTCACATTCAGAGACCCACACAGTTTTTTAAAATCACTTTCATATACTTTGCCAAGTTTCAACTACGTGATATAACAGGCTTCAGAAAATCTAGGGCTTCTTTTTAAAAAATCAGGTACATAGAACCTCAGAAGGGCATACAGTCTTTTAACATAGCTGCCATCTTCCAGAGAGCCATCAGCATCAAAACAACAGGCAAGGTTTTCCATGTGGTCACTGGTAGCCTAAGCCATTCCTTGGCAGGAGTGCCCAAGACCAGCTGAGCTTTGGGGAAAATACCCAGAAGATAGATTTCTGGGAGCCCTAAGCCATCTCAGACAAACCCCTGTGCCTGGTTCTGTCCCTTTCACATGGACTGTCGCCGAGAGACCTGTAACCTGATCTGTGTGTTGAAAGAGCCTGCATACAAGGCTGCTGTGTGTTTCAGAGTGCTAGTGTGCCCAAGCAGAGGCATGACCCAGCCTTCCCTGAACGTCTTCCTGCCTTCTTGTGGACCCTGGATTAGGTCCTGTTATTTCAGCCGGAGATGGTGCAGGAGCCTAGCTCGTGGGAACTTGCATTCCCCCTCTGGCCAGGCAGTCTACTTGTTCTCTCCAATGACTATCCCAGTGTCTTAAGGGAAGGAATCTACCACATTCTGTGCTGCTCACACCCCAGCTCTGTCCTCTATACTGGGGTTGCTTGTGGGGTGGAAAAGAGAGAGAGCTGCCTGTTGGGAGACATGCCCAGCGAGGACTCAGCCCAAGTCACCTGAGTGGCAGGGCTCCCTCAGTCCTCTCATCCCACTTGCTCACCTCTGAGACCTATGACTTCTGAAGCCCCAACCACTACCTTCAGCCTTCACCCCTGCTGTCAATCAGCATCAAATGTCAATCAATAGAGCCGTTTCAACCTCAGCTTCTGTATTTACTCTCTGTGACAATGGAAATGACTTTGCCTCTTAGCTGAGCTTCATACTTTATGCAATATAGAAGTGAGATGTAGCATTGTATAAGTTTAAGTTATACAACAGAGGAAATCAATACAAATAATAATTAATAATAAGAGAATAATAAAGCTCGACTCTGAGGAAGCAGTTTGAAAGGCACTGATAAATTACTGGACTATAAGAGACACAAGGCAGACAGAACTCTGAAATTATTATCTTCTCAAGAGAGCAACACTGCATATTTGTTGAAATGGGAAGTTTTTTGTTTTTGTTTTTAATCTAGAAAGGAAAGGAAAGTGGGAGTCCTAATCTCACTCTTTATACCAAAAAGTCCACCATGTTTTAAAATGCAGCAATAGAAACTCTAAGTGAACTGAAAACAAGATTCTGCCTCAAATAACTGAGGGATTTACTGGTGGCTCAGACGGTAAGAGTCTGCCTGCAATGTGGGAGACCTGGGTTCGATCCCTGGGTCAGAAAGACCCTCTGAAGAAGGAAATGGCAACCCACTCCAGTATTCTTGTGTGGAAAATCCCATGGCTGGAGGAGCCCTGCAGGCTATGTCCATGGGGTTGTAAAGAGTCAGACACGACTGAGCAACTTCACTTCAAACAAATGAGGATAGTATTGGTAACAGAACAAAATAAAGCTGATTACATGAATCTATAATTAACTAGCACAAATCAAAGTGAAAGGATTAATAACTCAGGAGATAAAGGATATGAATACTTATGACTGGAAATATTAGTTACTTTCAGACTTCAGATGTTCAAAATCACCTATAATAAAAGAAAAGCAAATCAGGGCTTCCCTGGTGCACAGTGGATAAGAATTTGCCTGCCAGTGCAAGGGACATAGGTTTGATCCCTGGTCCAGAAAGATTCCACATGCTACAAAGCATCTAAGCCCATTGGCCACAACTACCAAAGGCTGCAGGCTTTAGAGCCTGGGCTCTGCAGCAAGAACAGCCATCGCAATGAGAAGCCTGCACACCACAACAAGGAGTAGCCCCTACTTTCTGCAACTAGAGAAAGCCCACACACAGCGCTGAAGACTCAGTGCAACCAAAAATAAAATAGTTTTTAAAAAAACAAAAACAAAAGAAAAAGAAAACCTATAAGGAAAATAAGAATTTCCACTTATCAGGTTGATAAAGATCAAAATGATAAAACCCTGAGTTGAGCAGGAGAGTACAAGAAAATAAGTGCTTTCTTACATGGCCGATAGTCATAAAACCCGAAATTATACTTTTGGAAGGCAATTTGGCAGTAACTAACAAATTAAAAGCACACATATCCTTCTACTAAAAAAATTCTCTTTTTAGGACTATATCCTGCATATATAATCCAGTACGAACAAAAAGCTTTCTATACAAGGGTATTTATTCATTGCAGCATTTTTTAAGTTGGAAAGAACTTAAAGATGTAAAAGTAAGGCTAGTTACACAAATAAAGCTCTATATGACAACAAACACTATATAGATAACAGCAAGGCTTCCCTGATAACTCAGTTGGTAAAGAATCCACCTGCAATGCAGGAGACCCCAGTTCAATTCCTGGGTTGGGAAGATCCGCTGGAGAAGGGATAGGCTACCCCCTCCAATATTCTTGGGCTTCCCTTGTGGCTCAGCGGGTAAAGAATCCGCCTGCAATGTAGGAGATCTGGGTTCAATCCCTGGGTTGGGAAGATCCCCTGGAGAAAGGATACCCATTCCAGTACTTTGGCCTGCAGCATTCCTTGGACTGTATAGTCCATGGAGGATGCAAAGAGTCAGATACGAGTGAGCGACTTTCACTTTCAGATATGAGTGAAATCAACAAGGCCACACTACTTTACAAATATGTAATGGTTGCCAAAACAGTCAGATGGATATATTTTTTTAAAAGCATAAAATAATCTTATGACACTATCTTTTTGTGTTTTTTGCTGCTGCTGCTGCTAAGTCGCTTCAGTCGTGTCCAACTCTGTGCGACCCCATAGACGGCAGCCCATGAGGCTCCTCCGTCCCTGGGATTCTCCAGGCAAGAACACTGGAGTGGGTTGCCATTTCCTTCTCCAATGCATGAAAGTGAAAAGCGAAAGTGAAGTCGCTCAGTCGTGTCCGACTCCCAGCGACCCCCTGGACTGCGGCCCACCAGGCCCCTCCAACCACGGGATTTTCCAGGCAAGAGTGCTGGAGTGGGGTGCCATTAGGATGCATATTTGTGTATGCTTGTATATATGTGTACATATACGCAGGGGGAGGAGGGCATGGCAGCCCACTGTATTCTTGCCTGGAGAATCTCATGGACAGAGGAGCCTGGCGGGGCGGGGCTACAGTCCATGGGGTCGCATGGAGTTGGACACGACTGAAGCGACTGAGCACACATCCATACATAAGGGATTAAATAAGAAACTGGTCTAGTAACAGACACCCCAAGTAAACTGGTATTTGAGGGGCAGGGGTGAGAGGGAAATTTACTCTTTACTATATATTCCTTAATTGTACCTTTTAAATGTTATAGCGTATGCATAATTTGCTTACTTCATTTTCTTTAAGAGTAGGGGCTTTATGGTCAAACAGCTCTATATGAAGTCCTATTTCTACTATAGACAGATTACTCAATCTCTCATCATCTTTACAATGAAGATAATTCCCTAAGTAGAAAACATTTGCCATTGTTAAAAGGGCAAATTTTAAACAATGGTAATTATTTGTTTGTGGTGGATTTTTAGGCTTTATGATGGGGCAGTAGCTTCCTAGATGACATGACAGTTATTTTGCTACCCAGATTTAACTTCCCTTCCTCTGGCAATCATATTCAGATATTCCTTTGGAGAACTACCACCTGCCCACTTCTCAAACCATTTGCTTTAAGTGGACTTGATGCTTGACACTGAGGGTTGATGTTTAACTTAGACCTGGCCATGGAGATCTTTGTATCCCTAAACGTATAAGGCAAAAGCAACAGTTTGGCAAAACTGATACCAGCATACCATGAAGAGTGATATTCCTAGTTGCACCTCTTCCTGCCCAGACCCATATATATACTACTCACTGGTTGAAAACAGATTCCATGTTCTCTGTGGACTCCAACTCACAAGGAGCTGACTTCTATCCAGCATCATAAGTGCTGTCTTCAGTATGTCATTTCATTTTTCGACGAGGCTGGCTGCTTTTGTGCAACGAGGTGCACAGTAAGAACTACAAATCTTGTGAGAATCAGCACCTTTATTTACTTCTCTTAGGAATATTTTTCAGTCTTTTGAAGTACAATGTATTTGCCTATCATGTGTGTCTTTGTAATTAGGTCCAAGCAGGATCAGATTCTTTTTTTTGGATAAGATTCTTTTGGGGGGCTCCAAAATCACTGCAGATGGTGACTGCAGCCATGAAATGAAAAGACGCTAACTCCTTGGAAGAAAAGTTATGACCAACCTAGATAGCATATTCAAAAGCAGAGACATTACTTTGCCAACTAAGGTCCATCTGGTCAAGGCTATTTTTCCAGTATTCATGCATGGGTGTGAGAGTTGGACTGTGAAGAAGGCTGAGCGCTGAAGAATTGGTGCTTTTGAACTGTGGTGTTGGAGAAGACTCTTGAGAGTCCCTTGGACCGCAAGGAGATCCAACCAGTCCACTCTGAAGGAGATCAGCCCTGGGATTTCTTTGGAAGGAATGATGCTAAAGCTGAAACTCCATTACTTTGGCCACCTCATGCGAAGAGTTGACTCATTGGAAAAAACTCTGATGCTGGGAGGGATTGGGGGCAGGAGGAGAAGGGGACGACAGAGAATGAGATGGCTGGATGGCATCACTGACTCGATGGGGGTGAGTCTGAGTGAATTCTGGGAGATGGTGATGGACAGGGAGGCCTGGTGTGCTGCGATTCATGGGGTTGCAAAGAGTCCGACATGCCTGAGCAACTGAACTGAACTGAACTGAGAATCAAATTCTACTTATAGGTCCAAAAGAAATGCTTTAAGTAGGATGAAACATGAGGCAAATTAGTATCCCTAGGTTAGGTGACAACTTCACTGAAAGTCACCATGGCTTTTTAAAGAAAAGGAAAGACTAGAACACAGGATAGAAGGGGCTACTTTTGCTCTCAACGGAAGGTCAATGGGCTTAGTTTTGCTGAAAACAGAATTATCCAAATCCTTCGCAGGATAACCTCTCCAAATTCCAAAATCTTACTTTTTCCCAAGATATGCATTTTCACACATTGTCACATAAGAAACCTGACAAGTCTTTGAATTCATAGTCATTGAAGTCATTTAACAAGCTATAGGGTCAGACTCTGGTTTCTCGCTACCAACAGCCACAAGAAAGAAGATTCTTTTAAAGCTAAAAGTCTTCTGGTTTTCTAACCACATTGAGTGGATAATTTAAAGCACTGAGTTTTTCATTTTGCTTCTTAATCTCTGTAGCACAACATGCAGCAGCCAGTTTATGCCTACTTATCAAGTCTTCATACTGTTCCACCTTATCATTCAGTTAACAAAGCCATGTTTCCTATAGACACCTCAAGCCAGGTGAATACAGGTAACACATTAAGTAACTATTTCACCACCAACCACCATAGGTTATTATTATTCCATTATTTAATGGTAGGTCAATCCTCACATCCTTCAAACCTAACCCAGTGCCTCAAACATTATCATCAGTTAGAATTCAGACACAGATAACAGAAAACATTCTATTTCAACCAGAAAGTCACAAATCTGGGAATTAGGTACTTATAGAATCATTTAAAGAAATGGGGAACTGGATTCTAGAAATAGTTTCAGACTTATTCTGGCCCACTAAGGGAGCTGTTACCTTGACCATGTTTAGGGAAGCTGGAAATCTGGAAGCTGTCCCTGGAACTACTGCTTTGGGAACACCCACCTTAGCTGTAAACCAGGGATATGGAAGATTGAGCTGTCAGGTCTAGAGCCAGCGGTACCTCCTCGGCTCCGTACTATACCCTGGCCCTGCAGAGCTACTGAATAGACCCTGGGACTTTTCTTGAAGCAGGGAATCCTAACTGCTGAGCAATCATGCTTACCAGCAAAGGCAGCCGAAACTGAAGAAAGGGAACTGCTGCCTCACTTAAGTTTCTATTTTGTGCCTCCCATCTGATCTCAGAACCTAATCCTTCAACCCTGGCTTCAACAGACTCTGAGAGATTCAGATTTTAGCTCTCTCACCCCTGCCATTCAGGAAGTCACATGAGGCGGACCACATCCCCATAAAGTCCTGAAGCAAAATTCTAACAAGCTTGAAACAGATGACCTCACTTATTCTTGGATTGGTAATAAATGTGGTTCTTGAATGCATCATATTTACAAAATGTTAATGAGCTACATTCTGAGCCTAAAATCACTTAGGCAGAGTGTTTTTCCCAGCTAACCTCCAATGAGTTGGGACTATACTACTTGAACTTCCTTCCTTCATGTGGTCGGGGGTTGAATTCTAAGCAATGCAAACTAACTTCTAGGGATTTGTTAACTGAAAGGTTCTATAAATATCCTATTAAACAATGTTTAAAATTGTTTAAAGAAGTTCTGGGGTAAAGTTTCATATGTATCCGTGGAAGGGGTAGGGAAACATTTCAGATACTATAGGTATAACAGAGGAATACTGTCTCCTTGAGTAGCTTTTTTTGTTTGTTTCTTAGAAAATTCAGTGATCTTTTTATTTACATTAACTGACAGAGAAGGCAAATTATATCCTGATAAGGTACAGTAATCTTCTAAAATAAAGACTATTAAAATCACTTGTGTGCAAGGGGAAAACAATGAATGAGAACCTTGAGCACACAGACATCCCTATGCAGCAGGTGTGTGTGTGTGTGTGTGTGTGTGTGTGTGAGTTGCTCAGATGTGTACAGCTCTTTGCAGCCCAAGGACTGTAGCCTGCCAGGCTCCTCTGTCCATGGGATCCTCCAGGCAAAACTACTGGAGTGGGCTGCTATGCTCTCCTCCAGGGGATCTTCCCGACCCAGGGATTGAACTCGAGTCTCTTACTTCTCCTGCATTGGCAGCGTGTTCTTTATCTCTAGGGCCACCTGAGAAGCCCATACAACAGCAGGCCCACGGCAAAGAGAACCACACATGTGCAAAGTCTCAGATGATTATCTGCACAGCCACATTATGATTTAGTGTTTTTAACACATGGAAAAATCAAAGAGTAGAACAATTTTATACCATGTAACTGTTCACGCTAATGGTTTGAGGTTTAAAAGCAAAAATGAGCTGTGTACAAATATGTTCAACTGAAATAAAATGCTTATATTTATATTCTAAGTTTCCATAAATTTGCTCCACACATTGTCAACTTGGATAGAACAGCATGGAAATTCAGTTTCTACTCAAATTCAGTGAAAGAAGAATGTAAGAATGCAGCCCTGGACCTCGTGGCTGGGAACTGAGCGTTCTGTGTTGCTTGGCTGAGCAGTGGGGCAGTGTCCTCTGGTCCCTATTTTGCTCTAGTTCCTCATGGTTTGTGGTTGTTTCCAGTCAATGTGTGCTCTGAAATAGAGGAACCCACCCTTCTTAACATGACCTAAGTGTGGCCTGTGTACTTATATATCCAAAAAGAGTAGAGTTTAATAAATGGTTTATTAGTGTGGTATAAAAAACAAAAAAGGCAAGAAGAGTAGGAAAAAGGATGCAATCTGTTAAAAGAGGAACCAATATCCTAGGTTACTGAAATTCAGTGTTAGCTTTGAAGAAAACATACACCATGTGTTTCTTGGATCTCCTCTGTGAATCCATCGATAAATCTCTTCTTCCAGCATATGGGCTTGAACTAACCCACCAACTTTCCAACAGACTAATGCCTCCACCCAGCTACTCATTCCAGAGTTATACTTATTGAGTCAAATGCCTTGGCCATTCTAAGAAAATTCCACAAGTAACAATTACTGTACTTGGCAGGAAGCCTGGTAATACCCAGCTAGAACTTTTTTGTGTGTGTTGTTGATTTTAAAATACATTTTTAAAATATTTTTCAGATTTATGGCTGCTTAGGAAAGTGTGTTATCAAAATATAAAGTGAACAAAGAGCTAAAAAGAAGTAACTTAGGTTAATAAATACATAATGATATTCCAAATCAATATACAATCTAATTGTAGCCTAAATATAATTGATTCCTTGTCCCCAGATGGCCTATTCTCAAGTAGTAAATAAAAGCAATTGGAATCTGTGCTAAGTCTCTTGGTGGAGGAAAAATGCCTGAAAACGGATGGTGTTCTTAATATAAGCCACATGACTTTACTTTTTTTTCATTTTGGATAGTTTTCTTGTTCCTCATCTCTTTACAATATTCAACTCAGTTCCTTAACATTGTCCTCCCACTTCTACTCTTTCTCTCTCATCCTCCTCCTTCCAGAGGAGCGATCCGCCTATCAGTTCCTTATTACCAATAGCCTTAGCTGCCTACAGACACTTTCCCTACTACATGCTGCCTTCTGTCAAGTTTATTCCCACCTTAGGTTTTGATTGCTTTTCTCCTAAGAACTATCTCATCACTAAAATTCTGCATACAAAATGAGATTAAGCTAGTAGCATTTTTTTCTTCTTGGGAGAAAACAAAGGGGTGAGAGAGGTGATTGATACTTGCAGAGTCATTCTATTCCTCTGTTACTCTTCCTCAGAAGATCATAACCAAAGGGAGAATGCCATGCATGTTTGTACAGCTCACCACCACCACTCATCATATTCCAAAATGCCTTTCTCCTTCTTCAGTATGGTCAGACGTGCTTTCCATCAGGCACTCTGCAAAGGGTACCATACCTGTGTCTGTCTAACTTTCTTCTAGAAAGTTAGAAAGGAAATGGATCAGCATTAGAATTTTAATGCCTACCTACTTGGCAACCCGCTCCAGTACTCTTGCCTAGAAAATTCCATGGATGGAGGAGCCTGGTGGGCTACAGTCCATGGGTTCACAAAGAGTCAGACACGACTGAGCGACTTCACGACAACGACAACTCTCCTGGCATCCTTGTTTTCATAACAAGAGGAAGAAGGTAATTTCACAGAATTCCTTCCATTACCTAGGCAGTTGACTATTAGATGACATGCAGAAACATAACTGAGGAAGGATGGGACCAAGCTGAATCATCAGAGTTTGGGGAAATCAGAAGTAGTCTAGAAAGAATTTCCTCCTGTCTTGGGTACTATAAAATGTAGGGAGTTAGCTGGAAAAAAAATCATACTGGAGTTAAATAAAGGGGGACACTTTCCAAAATAGGTGCTACTCAGGGTCAGAAATCTCACTGTAGCTCATCGCACTTCAAGAGGCTGAGTCAGTCTTGCTGCATGCCTTCCTCTTCAAGTATTCTGCAGATCTCGGGTTTGGGGATCATTCATCTGCAATTCTCCTGCAGGGCAGTTTCATTCATCAGTTGGTCCACTTCAGTACTGTTTAGCTTCACTAGCCACAAAAATTTGAGGAGATTCTGGGGCACTAAAATAAAGTTAAAGCTTATTTAAGATTTTCTCAAGTCCAAGACTAATCATTCTTCATGATCAATCATTGCCTCAGGAACTTGATCCAGAAAATTCTGAGCCTGTATCATACTCTATTGCCCCCTAGAGGATGACTCATTTTAGTGGTTTTCTGTAGGAATGCAGAAGCAGAGTTTTTTACCCACTCATAGTTCTAAATCTGACACATGGATTCCATAAAATTCCATCCTTCCATATACTCATTCTGGAGCAGAAAGTTCACAACAAAAAGGAAAAAAACAGTGTGGCTTTGAGTCCACCAGACCTATAGACAATATTTTTCTATCTCCAGGGAGGTCTACTAAAGTAGTTTTAAGTCATTTGCTAACCACACCTAAAATTCCACTTCTTGGGTTCCTGGTGAGACACCTCCCATGAATTTCTCAAATTCCTAGTAGCAAGTAGCCTGTATCAGTAAATCCAGAAACTGATTTCAAGTCTCTCCACGGAAGCCATATTCAGAGGACATGAGGTTTTGGGACTGGAAGTAGAGACACTAAACTAATAAGCACATGTTTGCGATTTCCACCCCCCCCCCGCCCCCAACCCTTTTAGGAATTATAACCAAAAACAGAGAAAAATTCCAAGAAAGCGAGAGTCTGTTGAGAACAGATTATAAATCAAGCTCATAGATACCTGCAGTACAATTCTGCATAAATCGAGTCCTATTTTTAAAACATCCAGTTCCCCAAATTGACATTTTTGCTTCAGTACATCTTCATAACATTTCATTGGTTTTTAGTATTATTCTAAAACTGACTGGCACTTGTTCTCAGACCATCCTCTCCTTTATATCTATTCTGTTAATAGTTTGGTAGACATGGGGTAAGTGTTTAGTTCTAGCAATTATTATACTCTAGGCTCAAAATCACAAAAAGTAGTCCTTAACTCAATGTAACTCAAATGTAACTCATACCAACCCACCAGGATGTCAATTCAATAAACAATGGTCAACCATCCTAATACTAATTAAGCAATGAGAAACTTCTCTCAGTCTCCAAGGAAAATGCCAAAATAGAGAGCACACACTTATAACAGTTTTCCTTAAAAAACAAAAAAAGCCTTCAGACCTCATATTTAGTCTCAATATCTAGCCAATGTGAAATAAACATTGAATAGTTAAGGTATATCTCCATTCTCTTACAAAGTGCTATAGAGCCATGCAGAAATTAAGTTGGAGTACCATCATTATTGGCTTTATTGACTAGGCCAAAGCCTTTGACTATGTGGATCACAATAAACTGTGGAAAATTCTTAAAGAGATGGGAATACCAGACCACCTGACCTGCCTCTTGAGAAACCTGTATGCAGGTCAGGAACCAACAGTTAGAACTGGACATGGAACAACAGACTGGTTCCAAATAGGAAAAGGAGTACATCAAGGCTGTATATTGTCACCCTGCTTATTTAACTTATATGCAGAGTACATCATGAGAAATGCTGGGATAGAGAAAGCACAAGCTGGACTCAAGATTGCCAGGAGAAATATCAACAACCTCAGATATGTGGATGACACCACCCTTATGGCAGAAAGTGAAGAAGAACTAAAGAGCCTCTTATGAAAGTGAAAGAGGAGAGTGAAAAATTTGGCTTAAATTTCAACATTCAGAAAACTAAGATCATAGTATCCATTCACATCACTTCATGGCAAATAGGTGGGGAAACAGTGGCTGACTTTATTTTTTGGGCTCCAAAATCACTGCAGATGGTGACTGCAGCCATAAAATTAAAAGATGCTTACTCCTTGGAAGGAAAGTTATAACCAACCTAGATAGCATATTCCAAAGCAGAGACATTACTTTGCTGACTAAGGTCCGTCTAGTCAAGGCTATGGTTTTTCCAGTGGTCATGTATGGATGTGAGAGTTGGACTGTGAAGAAGGCTGAGCACAGAAGAATTGATGCTTTTGAACTGTGGTGTTGGAGAAGACTCTTGAGAGCCCCTTGGACTGCAAGGAGAACCAACCAGTCCATTCTAAAGGAGATCAGTCCTGATGGACTTATGTTGAAGCTGAAACTCCAATACTTTGGCCATCTGATATGAAGAGCTGACTCATTTGAAAAGACCCTGATGCTGGGAAGGACTGAGGGCAGGAGAAAGGGATGATCAACAGAGCATGAGATGGTTGAATGGCATCACCAACTAAATGGACATGAGTTTGGGTAAACTCTGGGAGTTGGTGTTTGACAGGGAGGCCTGGCGTGCTGTGGTTCATGGGGTTGCAAAGAGTCAGACACAACTGAGCGACTGAACTGAACTAAACCACCATGAAGGATGTACTTTTTGTGAAATATGATTAAATATAATGCAGTATATTTAGCAGTAGTTTATTAGTGGTTCCCTAATATCACATGCAAAAAATATGATATTTATTCCAGAAATAATCAATTTGATAATATCCATTTATACATAAGGGAATGAGTAAACGGCTAATTTTCTCACTAATCATTTACACAGATAAATATTAGTACAGCTGATTAATAGTATAGAGCTATAGCATAGTAAAAATGTATTGATAAATAAAACAGTAACTTCTGTTTCTTTGTTCTTTGTTACTATATCTAGTTGCAAGGAATATTTTTTCTTTTGTGAAAGTAAGCCTGTAATGGAGACACTTAGAAAAGACTATTTGACTGTACAGATAAGTGTCAATATAAGCAAAGTGTGCTATAGTAATTTGTGAATTTCCTCTGTGGTTTCCTTAAAAGAGTCACTAATTGATCATTTACAGCAGCATATAAAATTATTACTATTTTCATCGCAGCTGGAGTTCCTCTTAGCTGGAACCTTGTTATTTCTAAGAACAAGTCAGAGTTGTTAAGAACTCTAGTTCAATGCTCATGCATACATTCTGCCACATTAAGCTTGTAATTTAGTGTTGCTGCTGCTAAGTCACTTCAGTCGTGTCTGACTCTGTGTGACCCCATAGACGGCAGCCCACCAGGCTCCGCCGTCCCTGGGATTCTCCAGGCAAGATCACGGGAGTGGGTTTCCATTTCCTTCTCCAGTGCATGAAAGTGAAAAGCAAAAGTGAAGTCACTCAGTCGTGTACAACTTTTAGCGACCCCATGGACTGCAGCCCATCAGGCTCCTCCGTCCATGGGATTTTCCAGGCAAGAGTACTGGAGTGGGGTGCCATTGCCTTCTCCGAATTTAGTGTTAGATCACCTTAAAGTATTTCTTCTCATCTCATTCACAGTTCACTATGCATTCATTGTTGAGATGCCCAAACACCATTCTCAACAAAAGACAGCTCATAAAAACCAGAGTCCTAAGAAAATGTGAATAACTGCTCAATTAAGTGAATTATTCAATTTACAAATGAAAATTTAAATGGGATAACTCTAAAACTATTTAGTCTACTATAAAACTAGTTTGTTTACAATTATGTTACCCTTACCCTTTTAAAATTAAGAAACAAGTAGATTTTGGTACATGAAATGTGAGGGCCTGACTAAAGCCAGTTTGGTGTGGTCAAGTATTAGGCAAGATTCCCCATTCACCTCCGCCAAGACCTTGTCATTTTAGCAAGATTAAGGTTCCAACTGCTTAGGCCCAAGACCTCTCTGGAGCAGACACTCTGCTATTCTGGTTAAGTTAAGCCCATTTCTCTCCCAAGTGAATAAATACTTAAGTTCCCATGCTGAGACAGCTGAAGTGACTTTTCATTTGGCACACTGATTCCAGGAGTCTAATACATGTTTGTTGAAACCATGCTAAGTTAGGACAAAGTATTTTTATTATTACTACTTAATAATTTGTATTGAGAACAGATATTGTACTTCATCCAGACATAATACCTAAAGGAAACCATCATTCCTACAGATACAAATAAACAAATTGGATGAATATATTATTGATTAAATTTATATCCTTACCGAAACTATAGTTCAATTGAGAAGACAGACATTGAACACATAATTATAGATGCGGCTAGATTGTTTAAAGTACAGTATATTATATATGTGCAAAGAATACACATACACATGTCTTGGGGGTTAAAGGAAAGTCTCCAGAAAGGAATCTGCACTGAAGCTTGAAGAATGAGATAAAGTTGGCTAGCTAAAGAGCAGAGGAAAGAGTGATTCATGCAAAAAAGACTCTGATGGGAGAGGGTATGACAGTTATGTCTGGAAACTGCAATAAACAGTAGCAATACAAAGGAGGCAGAAGTGTGGAGAGGTGGAGGCGGTGGTGGCATTGATCCTGTAGAGGCTAGCAGGAGCAGAGTCCGCTAGGCCATAGGAGGGTTCTACTTGATTCTAAGGGAAGTGCAATTCTCCTAACTTGGTTTGACGACAGGTCATGTGTGCGCTTGTTAAAAAGAATCACCCTTGCAGCAGTATGGAATATGTGAGGGTGAGCATGGGTGAATGGGGGGAATCTGGCTAGAAGGTTATTGCCCAAGAAAGAGGTAAGTGGTAACTTTGTCAGGGTGTTTGAAATGGAGATGGGGAGAAGCAGAAATGTTAAAGAAGGTCCAATGGACCATATTTTAATATGGGTTGTATGTTAGGGTAAAGGATAGGGTGACTTGAGGGGTGAAACCCCCGTTTCTGGACTAGCCAGCTGAAGTTATAGCTACTAAGATAAAGAAGAATAAAGAAAAATAATCAGTTGTGGACATGTTTGCTATATATTAAATATATTGGACCATACCCTGGATATGTTCCAGTGGCTCCTGGTGTATAGTCTATGGGAATGTGAGTAGAATTTGTATCCTGCTGTTGTGTGAAAAATGTATAAGTCTTAACTATGTTGAATTGGTTCATAGTGCTTTTCAGATCTACTATCTCCTTCTACTTTTCTATCTATTCATTCTATTAATTTTTGAGAGTTTGATATTGAAATTCCAACTAAAAATCTTATTTATCTACTTAAAAAATTGCAAATATAGTGGAACTATATGTAACTATATTTTACAAGTCTTCTGTAAATGTATTACATACTTTCATAATTAAAAAAAAGATAAAAAAAGAATTGGACTATATAAATATGCATTGCTAACACTGACTTTAATATTTCCTTTACACCCATGATTAAACAAACAACTTTCATATATACAAATGGTGCTCCTGATTCCTCTTATGTAAATATTTTACTGATTCTGTGATGGGTGACATTTATTTTAGAAGTAAATAAATATATCATGCTTCCATTTTGCTTTTTTATTTTGATTCTTTATGAATCACCATAATTATTTGAGAATTATTAATATTTTATATTAATTAGTAAGTAAAATTTTGATAGTATCTGATTATCTTCAATATTATATGAAATGAATTATTCATGTTCTTTTCAATAGATTTTTTTTTTATGGTCAAATGGTTTTCCCCAATAAACTGATTCAGTCACAGATAGAATAAAGTATGTACCATGCATGTTTCTGAGACAAAGGTACAGTTGAGTGTATCTCTATGAGGGAGCCCAGGTGAAAACAGAATAACCCTTCGGCTGATCCAATGGATTGTGAAATAATACTGTGTGCATCATTTAAGGCATCAAGTTTTGGGATGATCTGTTATATAGCAATAGTTAACAGACATGGTACTATTTTTTCATTACCTACCTTCTAAAATTGTCCATATATAATCATTCCTTGTGATCACATAGAATCATTCTTTTTTCTTCCTTTCTTGGCATCCATCAGATTTCTTCTGCAGTCTCTTATTTTCCTCTTTAAATATCAACTAAAAAAGAAAGTTTAAAAGAGGTTATAAAGTCAGTTTATAAAATCAGTTGTGTTTCCATAAACTAGCACTAAACAACAAGAGAATTAAGTTTAAATATTTTCATTCATGAGGGCTTCTCTGGTGGCTCATATGGTAAAGAATTTGCCTGCAATACAGGAGGCCTGGTTCAATCCCTGGGTTAGGAAGATCCCATGAGGAAGGGAATGACTACCCACTTCAGTATTCTTGCCTAGTGAATTCCATGGACAGAGGACCCTGGTAGGCTATAGCCTATTGTGTCAAAGAGTTGGACATGACTGAGCAACTAACACTTTTCACTTCATTTTCATTTATAAATAATCTCAAAACACGTAAAATACTCATAAATAAATTCAACAAATGAGATGCATATTTTCTCCATTGAACACTACAAAACACTGCTGAAAAGATATTAAAGACCTGAATAAGTGGAGTGTATACCATGTTCATGGACTGGAAGATTCATACTNAACACTTTTCACTTCATTTTCATTTATAAATAATCTCAAAACAGGTAAAATACTCATAAATAAATTCAACAAATGAGATGCATATTTTCTCCATTGAACACTACAAAACACTGCTGAAAAGATATTAAAGACCTGAATAAGTGGAGTGTATACCATGTTCATGGACTGGAAGATTCATACTGTTAAAGTATAAATTGTCTCTGTACTGATATACAGATTCAATGCAGCTTCCAACAGGTTTTCAGGTAGAAATTCTCAGGCTGTTTCTAAAATGTAAATGGAAATGCAAACAATAAAAACAGTCAAAATATTTTTGGAGGACTTTCACTATCTGCTTTCAAGACTGACTATAAAGTAATAGGGCTTCCCTGATAGCTTAGTTGGTAAAAAAAACAACCCACCTGCAATGCAGGAGAACCTGGTTTGACTCCTGGGTCAGTAAGACCCACTGGAGAAGGATAGGCTATCCACTCCAGTATTCTTGGGCTTCCCTTGTGGCTCAACTGGTAAAGAATCTGTCTGCAATGTGGGAGAACTGGGTTTGATGCCTGGCTTGGGAAGACCCCTTGGAGAAGTGAAAGGCTACCTGCTCCAGTATTCTGGCCTGGAGAATCCCATGGACTGTATAGTCCATGGGGTCACAAAGGGATGGCCATGATGAGAAACTATGAAGTAATAATCAAGACTATTTTTCACTATGAAGTAATAATCAAGACAGTGTGGTAATGACATGAGAATAAACATGTCAGTAAAAAGGAATATGAAGTCCAGAAATAGATCTGCATATATACGCCAGCTGATTTTTGGTAGAGATACCAAGGAGTGTCTTGGAGAAATAGTCTTTTCAACAAATTTTGCTGAATCAACTGGATATCCATGTGAAAAAAACCTCAACTCCTGCCTTAACTATACCCAAAGTATTTTTAAATGGACCACAGACTAAACATAAAGCTAAAATTAGAAAGTTTCTAGAAAAAAAGTGGAACAAAATTTTATCAATTTGAATTAGAAAAAGATTTCTTAGACAAGATGCAAAATGAAAATAAATTGATCAATTGGATTTTATCAAAATTACAAAACCTGTTCTTCAAAAGACATTAAGAAAATGAAAAGGTAAACCCATGGATGAAGAAAATATTTTTAATTCATATGTCTCACTTAAGTCTTGTTTCCAGAATGTACTAAAAATTCATATTCCTTAATAAGAATATAAGAAAAAAAAACTAGGCAAAAAATTGAGTATTTATTTCACAAATGTGCAGCATACAGAAAACTAGCATATGAAAGTAATCCTCAAAATCATAAGTCATTAAAGAGATACAAATTAAAATTACCATGAAATACCTAACGGCTAAAATGGAAAAAGACTGAAATATCAAGGGTTGGCAAAGATGTAGAACAATGGGATCTTTGTATGCAGCTGCTGTGAATGTAAAATAGTATTCTTTGTAGCCAAAGATGGAGAAGCTCCATACAGTTAGCAAAAACGAGACTGGGAGCTGACTGTGGCTCCAACCATGAACTCCTTATTGCCAAATTCAGACTTAAAATGAGGAAAGTAGGGAAACCACTAGATCATTCAGGTTTGACCTAAATCAAATCCTTTATGATTATACAGTGGAAGTGACGAATAGATTCAAGGGATTAGATCTGATAGACAGAGTGCCTGAAGAACTATGGATGTAGGTCTGTGATACTGTACAGGAGACAGGGATCAAGACCACGAAGAAATGCAGAAAGGAAAAATAGTTGTCTGAGGAGGCCTTACAAATAGCTGTGAAAAGAAGAGAAGCAAAGGCAAAGGAGAAAAGGAAAGATGTAAGTGTCTGAATGCAGAGCTCCAAAGAACAGCAAGGAGAGATAAGAAAGCCTTTCTTAGTTATCAATGCAAAGAAATAAGAGGAAAACAATAGAATGGAAAAGGCTAGAGATCTCTTCAATAAAATTAGAGATACCAAGGGAACATATCATGCAAAGATGGGCTCGATAAAGGATAGAAATGGTATGGACTTAACAGAAGCAGAAGATAAGAAGAGGTGGCAAGAATACACAGAAGAATTATACAGAAAAGATCTTCACAATCCAGATAACCACGATGGTGTGATCACTCACCTAGAGCCAGACATCCTGGAATGCGAAGTCAAGTGGGCCTTAGGAGGCATCACCACAAACAAAGCTAGTGGAGATGTTAGAATTTCAGTTCAGTTATTTCAAATCCTAAAAGATGATGGTGTGAAAGTGCTGCACTCAATATGCCAGCAAATCTGAAAAACTCAGCAGGACTGGAAAAGATCAGTTTTCATTCCAATTCCAAAAAAAGCAATGCCAAAGAATGCTCAAACTACTGCATAATTGCACTCATCTCACATGCTAGCAAAGTAATTCTCAAAATTCCCCAACCCACACTTCAACAGTGTATGAACCATGAACTTCCAGATGTTCAAGCTGGATTTAGAAAAGGCAGAAGAACCAGAGATCAAATTGCCAACATCCGTTGGATCACCAAAAAAGCCAGAGAGTTCCAGATCTGCTTTATTGATTATGCCAAAGCCATTGACTGTGTGGATCACAATAAACTGTGGAAAATTCTGAGAGAGATGGGAATACCAGACCACCTGACCTGCCTCTTGAGAAATCTGTATGCAGGTCAAGAAGCAACAGTTAGAACTGGACATGGGACAACAGACTGGTTCTAAACAGGGAAAGGTATATGTCGAGGCTGTATAGGCTTATTTAACTTGTATGCAGAGTACATAAAGAGAAATGCTGGGCTGGATGAGTACACGTTGGAATCAAGATTGCCAAGAGAAATATCAGTTATCTCAGATATGCAGATGACACCACACTTATAGCAGAAAGCGAAGAAGAACTAAAGAGGTTCTTGATGAAAGTGAAAAAGGAGAGTGAAAAAGTTGGCTTAAAACTCAACATTCAGAAAACTAAGATCATGGCATCCATTCCCATCACTTCATGGCAAATAGATGGGGAAACAATGGAAACAATGAGAGATTTTATTTTTGGGGGCTCCAAAATCACTGCAGATGGTGATTGCAGCCATGAAATTAAAAGACGCTTACTCCGTGGAAGAAAAGTTATGACCAACCTAGACAGCATATTAAAAGGCAGAGACATTACTTTGCCCACAAAGATCTGACTAGTTGAAGCTTTGGTTTTTCCAGTAGTCATGTATGGATGTGAGAGTTGGACTATAAAGAAAGCTAAACACTGAAGAATTGATGCTTTTGAAATGNAGCAGCCATGAAATTAAAAGATGCTTACTCCGTGGAAGAAAAGTTATGACCAACCTAGACAGCATATTAAAAGGCAGAGACATTACTTTGCCCACAAAGATCTGACTAGTTGAAGCTTTGGTTTTTCCAGTAGTCATGTATGGATGTGAGAGTTGGACTATAAAGAAAGCTAAACACTGAAGAATTGATGCTTTTGAAATGCGGTGTTGGAAAAGACTCTTGAGAATCTCTTAGACTGCAAGAAGATCCAACCAGTCAATCCTAAAGGAAATCAGTCCTGAATGTTCACTGGAAGGACTGATGCTGAAGCTGAAACTCCAATACTTTGACCACCTGATATGAAGAACTGACTCATTGGAAAAGACCCTGATCCTGAGAAAGACTGAAGGTGGGAAGAGAAGGGGACAATAAAAGATGAGATGTTTATATGGCATCACCGACTCAATGGACATGAGTTTGAATAAGCTCCGGGAGTTGGTGTTCGACAGGGAAGCCTGGCGTGTTGCAGTTCATGCGGTTGGAAAGAGTCAGACACGACTGAGTAACTGAACTGAACTGAACTGAACTACTTACAAAGATTTGACAGTTTTTATAAAACTAAGCACACACCTGTAGCAGTTCTATTCATATTTACCAAAAATAAATTAAAAATACATCCACTGAATAACTTGTAGATGAATACACATGGCAGCTTTGTTTATAATAACCTCAACCTGGAAAACAAACAAATAAACAAATTATATATCCATATCATGAAACACTACTTAACTATGAAAAACAAAGGAACCTCTGACTGAGCAACACACGCATGTATCTTAGACATGCTGAGCAAAAGAACAGACACTATAGGATATTTGCTATATGTGTGTGTGGTATCGCTCAGTTGTGTCTGACCCCATGGACTATATAGCCTGCCAGGCTTCTCTGTCCTTGGAATCTCCAGGCAAGAATACTAAGTGAATGGGTTGCCATTCCCTTCTCCAGGAGGGGATCTTCTCAACTCAGGGATCAAGCCCATGTCTTCTGCATTGCAGGCAGATGCTTTACCATCTGAGCCACCAGGAAAAGTAATCTAGGGGAAAAAAATCAGAACTGTGGTTTCCTGGGGCAGGGGTGCAGTGGGTTCATGGAGACTTCATGGAATGATGGAAATAATCTTGATTGCTGTGCTGATTACAAAGGCATATACATTTGTTAAAACTGTGTACTTGAAAGTTATACATCTTATTTTATGTAAATTACATCTAAATAAAGTTGATTTATTTTTCAAAGAATCTTCTTGCCTCAACATA
Organism: Neotragus moschatus; assembly: GCA_006410615.1. NCBI lineage: Eukaryota > Metazoa > Chordata > Mammalia > Artiodactyla > Bovidae > Neotragus > Neotragus moschatus. Next base: position 143,391 of record SJYA01001137.1, on the reverse strand, counting down.
ACAAAATAGGCACTTTAAAAATTAAATAATGTCCCTTTTTCCGTGTTTAGAGAAAATGCCTTGCTGCATGATTATTTATATACATAATCGTTTGTAACTTTTAAATTGCAATGTCTAAGTACCAAGCAATAACAATAGTTATTGTCTACTTACTGACTAAAATAAGCTAGATTCTCTGCCATATACTTACAGCAATTCTGCATAAGTCTATTATCTAATATTTGTTTGGGAAACTTGAGTCTAAAAAGAATTAATTTATCCAAGAGCTCCCTGTTAGTAAATAGTAGAGGTAACAGTTATCCAAGAACTGTCTCCATCAACCAGTTAACTTGCATGTCACACTTATCCCAAAGCCATTTACTCATAGGCATCAGCTAAATAGCCATTGCTAGTCTTCCCGTTTAATTGGCCTGGCTAAAATCTCTTTGTTATGTAAATAAACTTCAGTGAGTCACTACGCCTAATATTCCAATGATTAAAACAAAGAAAAAAAATGAAAGAGACTAATACTTACCTTTTTTTCTACTTCATGTGGCAAGAGTAATATAGTGTTTATAACAGGATAAACCTAAGGTTCAAGAACTAGTTCTGTCCAGTTTTAACTGAGCATGTTGCTTAATCAAAATTTCAATTTTTTATCCATAAGATGGAAGTGTGAATAACTAGTTCACAGGGTTGTTGTGAGGATAAAATGAGGTAATACATTTAAGCACTTTGTACTGTGCCAGGAACAGAGCAAGTGATAAGAAGTAGAAAGCCTTATTACTAATGAGTGGACAGGTATTGTCCTTTAAAGAGAGTAAGTTGCTTAATTTTCTTATTATTGCTCACTTTTTTTATTACTTCCTTCCTCTACCAAGCATCTATTTAGCAAGCTTGAAAAGAAGGGCCCTGTGTACTCAACTCATTATTTGGTCATGAGAGATTCGTTTGTCAAAGATCATTTTGAAGTTGTATACATTCATTTACTAGCTTCACTTAATTGAATATTTTGATTTAATCAATTTATTTAATATGTTTAGGTATGTCATGGCATCATAGGCTCTTGTATAACTATTTGCAAAAACTTATACAAACTGTTGAGAATGAAGTATAAGAGATGCCATTGGAAAAACCTGTCTTGTTCCCATCAGTAGCCCAGAATAGGTGTCAAACCATTCACTGCCATTACGTGACCTATGGGGACAGAGTTCCCACAAACAGTACGAGCTTCCATTTTTCTCTTTTTATCTGCCACTTTCTGGAAGAGATGGCTGTGATCCATGAAATAAGTTGAAAAGTAGGAAAAGAAAATATGCAGAAGTCAAAGAACCCACGCTTACAACAATGTCATAGTGACATAACTGACTGAGCCTGCTTTAAAAGATTCTCACAACTTTAAGAGTCATAATATAATAGTCTTTGATTAAGGTGCTATATAATCAAGAAGAAATGGGATGGCTAAATAAGTGGTATTCTAATGATATCAGAAAGAGAAAGAACAATGATTCTCAAAGCTCGTCTCAAGCAAATATTAGTAGATTTTTACCTTTAGAACCCCAGCAAGATCTTTCTTCACTCTGCCTCTACTTTGAATATCAAAATACTCTCAAATGGTCTAACTACTGTTTCACAGGAGAGAGCAAAAAATGTGAAACTCCATTTAATTTGCATTATGTTGTCAGTAGTCTGTGGTCTTAGGTCTCCTGGACACTAAATGAAGGCAATGCTCAGTTCAGTTAAAACAAGGGGAAGACAAGCTGATGGTGGAATGCAATCATAGCGTGTTACAAGTAGATGGAGACAGCTTAGTTAAGCATAAATGTTCTTCTGACCTCTATCCCATCATCTCAGAGGATCAAATCTAGGTAACAGTAAACAACTTTTAGGGTTCTGAGACAGTGAAGCTGAATCCAGGAAGAGCTGAGAAGCAGCAAAAAAGGTAAGACATGGACCAAAGGACACATTCACTGTGTCAATTACAAGCAGGAATGACCCTAGTACACCTCACAGCACGAAGAACAGTTGACTCTTTGTCCTTGGACAGCCCATCACGTCCAATCGAATCACTTGGACTTAACTTGTAGGCAGTTTTGCCAACTGGCTGACCTCTTATTTTTGTGGTCAATACAACCAAATTACTTTGGACTTTGATTAACTGAATTTCAAAGACTCATTCTCCTGTCATAACTTTACCCCTTCTCATTTTCCCACTTTGTTATAGTGACTAACAGTATTTACTTAATCACATATGAATATGCATTAAGATACTAGGAAAAATACTTTTCCATTCCCTGGGGTTAAGCTCCACTTCCCCACTTCCTAGGTGGCCTGAGGGCATAAGTAATCAAACAAGATATACTTAAAATTCATTATTTCTGGGATTCTTCTAGTCTGTTTACCGACTGTTTTTTTTTTTTTTTCCGATCTTGACACAGAGACAAGTGTGTACCAACTGTCTACCGTTTATATTTGGGTGAGTACCTGGGAGTGGTATGTGGTAGAAGAAAAGAATGAGGTGAAGAGACCATAAGCGCATTGTTAATGTTAAAACCAGTTCGCTCCTCTCCTCCATTTTACCCCAAGGAAGAAGATTTCTGGTTCAAATACTTCTGGTTCATGCTGTATTCCCTTCTAAATTACTTTCAAAATTGCACTCAGTGTCTTCATTTTCCTCTCAATACATCTCCCTTGTGTTAGCTATGATACTGCTGCTGCTGCTGCTAAGTCGCTTCAGTCGTGTCCTATTCTTTGCGACCCAATAGACGGAGATATGATACTGACCTCTTTTCTCAATCATTTCTCACTTATACATCTCCACCTTCCCACTGTCTTTGTTGATTTTATTCTCTATGATGCTTTCAAACTACATGACACCAAAGCATATATGAACATTAGTCTATCAGTGAACATTTTTATGAGCTTCCTGAGCCCCAGACTAAAGAATGCTCAACTCTATGCTCTATTCAGGGTCCTTTGACAAAGGCCTAAGTATTCTGGTTTTCTGCATAACTCCACTTTCCATTTATATGAATTACCTCACATATAGGGCTTCCCTGGTGGCTCAGACAGTAAGCATCTGCCTGCAGTGCAGGAGACCTGGGTTTAGTCCCTGGGTTGGGAAGATCCCCTGTAGGAGGGCATGGCAACTGACTCCAGTATTCTTGCCTGGAGAATCCCCATGGACAGAGGAGCCTGCCTGGTGGGGTGCAGTCCCTGGGGTGGCAAAGAGTCGGACATGACAGAATGACTAAGCATATCCCACATATGTGAATACAGTCTACAAACATCAGAACACAGCCTTATAACAATGTTCAGTTCTTAATGGGGCAGACATTGCAGTTTAAGTTTTTGATATTGATGTTCTATTGATAGACCCTTGAAAAATAGCATTATTCCATCTCTCTTCCTCTTATGCTACATACTTCAGAATTGTCCACAAAAGATGGTCTTAAGGTCAAAGCGGAATCAGTTATGGATCTTACTAAAGCTAAAAGTAAAGGTATCTTGATGTAGTTACAGTTGTTACTGATTATTTCAGTGTTGAGTAGAAGGAACTGTTGTTTCTCCAATTTTGTGAATAATAGTTTTGTCACTGAACAGAAGGCACAATGTGTGGCTAGACTGTGTCTTGTAGCATTTGCAAATACTTTCAATCTTCCCCAATGTGCAAGCCACATGTTTGTTTTCAGCTGGCTGAGTCGTAAGGCAGAGTTTAGAGAAAGCGGAAGAGAAAGAAAATCAACTAAGCATTCATTAGGAAGTATAACAAAAGGTTTCCCTCCGCCCCTACCAAGGCAGTGTCATGTGTCTTTCAAAGAAAATAAAGTGTACACATTGCTATTCTAGTTGCTTTATTCTGACAGTTTTTTAAGTCTGTTGGAGTAAATTTGATAAAAAAAAAAAAAGATGAACTTCATTCAGCCATAAATTTTGATAATGAGTTAATCAACTGACATTCATTGAGTGCTCATGTGTGCAAATCACCATTACAGTATACTACACTTCACAGTATCACAAGATTCAAGAAATTTGTAAATCAAATGTATATTCAATTTCTGGTGGGAAATATGTAAAAACGGAAAATGGCCATCTCACACATTGAATACATCTAAAGTTGCAAAGTCCAACTAAAGGAGTTACTCAGTTAAATATTAATAACCATAAAGAAAAACTATAGTGAATGAAAGAAATGATGAATGATATGTTTAGCTGGTTTTCTTCCCCCACTGCTTGAAGTGGGGGAAGTTTCAACAAAGCTCAGTCAGCCCCACCGTGCAATTGGGTAGGGGAAGTTTCCAAAAGGAAAATACAGTTGTTGTGACCAGAAAATTCCAGTGACACGAAAGTAAATGGAATTACTTGGATATTCACAAAAGTCAGTGGGTTTAAAAGAGGGAAAACGCTTTAGAAAGGATTTGGGTTAATCCTTGAATCCTGCATATAACTAAGAGTCAGGAAAATAAGTCAGCTGTCCAAAGATACACAGCTTTTTATGTAAACACCAGGATTAGAAGCTAGAGTATTTTATCCAAGATTCAGGAAAAAATTCCTACCCTTCCATTAAGGGCCACTCTGGTCTGCCACTCTGACAGTCTGAACTCTACGGCAGAGGTCTTCCCTCAGCACTGTGTGGTCAAACCCTCGTGGCTGCGGGCTTCTTTCCTGGGGAATGAGCTCGTCCTGGCTGAATACAGAGCATTCTTCTGATGACAGATAATTACACTCTCTCCCTTCCTTCTTCTCCTATAATTTGGCCTGTCCATCCAAATTATATACACCTGTTTCTTCTTTTTATTCCTTCTCTTAGTGGGTTTGGGGAATTGAATAGTTTAAGTTCTGCAGTGTGTTCATAAAATGATAGACAGAGACATGATATCCCTCTGAACTTCATACAGAGGGATAGCATGGCTGACCTGCCATCCATGGGATTTGCCCTTGAACTTTTATCTTCATCATATAAGTAAGACATTTGGCAATATCAGAAAGTTCCCACCTGACTCCTGTTTGTGATCAAGGATGGTGTGTGGTCAGGGTCATAGCAAATCTAGCTTGACTGAGTAACAGTCAAATCAATCACCTTGGGTTCAGAATCACTAGATCTGATTAGTTAAGAGAACCATCCTACCTTGGCCTTGGTGTCAGTTAGGGCTCTTGGATAGAAAACAATAGGAACTGACTGACCACACTCAGCCACAAAGGAATGCAGTGGAAAAATGAAAGGAAAAGCTGAAGAGTCAGGTCTTTTGAAGATACTGGCCTCAAACAGCTTAAAGGGAATCTGGGTAGCAAGAACTCACAGGAACTTTCTTTACTAGCAGGATGAGTGGGCTCCAGCATTTCTGACCTTTGTGTACTTCTGCTCAAGAGGTGAATTCTACAGAGATGGTTTGATGAGCCAAGCTTGAATCTCATGTCCACCACTTAATGTGGTGAACTTGAAGTTCTCATCAATGCAACTGGGTAGGGGAAGTTTCTAAACGGAAAACACAGTTGTTCCAACCAGAAAAAAAGTGAAGGGGATGTTGGGAAGTCAAATCAGCAGAGGTTCACGACACAACCAAAATGTGGTGGTTAAACATCAAGAGGCAGAGACCAAGAGTGATAGGTGAATATTGAAGTATACCTTGACAATGGCCCAAACAATGATGAGACCAGCGAAAAGGTTAATAAAACCTGGCTCCAAGTCTAGTTTAAATCAAGCTGTTAATTTTGATTTTTCCTTTGAAATGCTTCCAGGAATGGCCAAACCCTGAGTGGCATATGAGCCACTGGTCCACTAAACATCTCTTTCCAGTCAGCGTTACCTACCTCCTCCTCACATCCTCCTACTCGTTCACCCGGCCACCCTCATTCCTTTGTCTTCACCCAAATCTGAAGCCCAAGACTGTTTCTTCAGCAACTGCTTTGTTTAGCTTGGAAGATCAATTAAACACTACAGGATTCTTCACTGACTTTTCAACATGTAACAAATGGTTAAGCTTTTTTTTTGATTCAAAGTCAAACCTCCTGATTAGACATACAAAGAGAAAAAATAAAAGCAGATGAAATGCTTATTTGAAATTGCCTTCTGAGTGCTCTCTGAGGCAGAATTTGCTCTAGTACCCTTTGCTGAAACTTCCTGAGAGACACTGTGGAAATGAAAGATGGTTCTTCACTTCCAAAGTACAAATCAGGCCGGCATTTTGAAAGAGACAGGTTTATTCATCACTTCAGCGTTAGCTGGCTTTTCTCCCTGTAAAATTTTACTTTTGGTTATTAAAATATTCACTGTAGGAAATAAATTTGTAATCCATTTCTCATATTACCTACACACAGAAAAACAAAATTTGATATCTTGGGGTTTATTTGCTGAGGGCGCTTCCCATAAAAGCAAGGGGTGTGCATTGGGAAATGTGTCTGGTTAACTCCTTATGGATAAATTAGTCACAACCTCTCCTCCGCCCACCCCATCCCCCCTTTCCCGACTCTCGCCCCCAGCACCCTCTCCACCTCCCGACTTCCCGCCTCTCCAGGGCTGGTGACCTAATAGCATTTTTCTTCATGCATATTTTGGCGTCGCCCCACGGCCTGGCTGCCTTTGCCTGTCTGAGTCTTTTGAAATTCCTGCATGTTCGCCCCAGATTAAGCCGAGTGTGTCTCAGGATGTGTGTTCCGTTTTGTTCTTTCCCCTTAACGCTCCCTGTGCAACGTGTCTGGGGGGAGGAGGACAAGACGGGGAGGGGAGGGGAGGGAGGGGCAGAGG
>SJYA01001137.1:66760-136572 GCA_006410615.1 Neotragus moschatus | reverse complement strand
CCCCCCTTTCCCGACTCTCGCCCCCAGCACCCTCTCCACCTCCCGACTTCCCGCCTCTCCAGGGCTGGTGACCTAATAGCATTTTTCTTCATGCATATTTTGGCGTCGCCCCACGGCCTGGCTGCCTTTGCCTGTCTGAGTCTTTTGAAATTCCTGCATGTTCGCCCCAGATTAAGCCGAGTGTGTCTCAGGATGTGTGTTCCGTTTTGTTCTTTCCCCTTAACGCTCCCTGTGCAACGTGTCTGGGGGGAGGAGGACAAGACGGGGAGGGGAGGGGAGGGAGGGGCAGAGGCGAGGAGCTGTCCGCCTTGCACGTTTCCAATCACATTACGTGAACAAATAGCAGAGGGGCGGCCAGGCCAGAACGGCTTGTGTAACTTTGCAAATGTGCCAGAAAGTTTAAAAATCTCTCCTCCTTCCTTCACTCCAGACACTGCCTGTTCGCCGGGCCCCGCCACGCCGCTCCCCGTTGCTTTCCAGAAGGACTGAGAAAGAGAAGAGAGGAGAGTGCCACGTCTCACCAGCCGCCTTTACTGCAGAGGGTCTGCAGCCCAGCCTAGGCATTGCTTGGTAGGGACCGAGATACCCGGGCGCCCAGCCCGCCTCCTCGGTTGAAGAGTTCTCCCTCCCTCACGTGACTTGAGCCCCGTTTTTTTTCCCCCCCTCCGAGCTACGTCTTCCCGGAGTGGGGACAGTCCAGGAAAGGGAGCGATGCGCTTCGCCTGGACCGCACTCCTCGGGTCGCTGCAGCTCTGCGCACTCGTGCGCTGCGCCCCGCCGGCCGCCAGCCACCGGCAGCCACCTCGCGAACAGGCGGCGGCTCCCGGCGCCTGGCGCCAGAAGATCCAATGGGAGAACAACGGGCAGGTGTTCAGCCTGCTAAGCCTGGGCTCGCAGTACCAGCCGCAACGGCGACGGGACCCCGGCGCCACCGCCCCAGGGGCCGCCAACGCCACTGCCCCGCAGATGCGCACACCAATCCTGCTGCTTCGCAACAACCGCACCGCGGCGGCGCGAGTGCGGACGGCCGGCCCCTCTGCAGCCGCAGCCGCAGCCGCAGCCGGCCGCCCCAGGCCCACCGCCCGCCACTGGTTCCAAGCTGGCTACTCGACGTCTGGGGCCCACGACACTGGGACCTCGCGCGCTGATAACCAGACGGCACCGGGAGAGGTCCCGACGCTCAGTAACCTGCGACCGCCCAACCGCGTGGACGTGGACGGCATGGTGGGCGACGACCCGTACAACCCCTATAAGTACACCGACGACAACCCCTATTACAACTATTACGACACGTACGAAAGGCCCAGGCCTGGGAGCAGGTACCGGCCCGGATACGGCACCGGCTACTTCCAGTATGGTAAGCACCCCCAGTCTCCGCTAACCCCCGCGCACCGTCTCCCCAGCTCCGCATCTCCCCGACGTGGCTGCCTGGGCGCGGCAGGCCTTGGTCCGTGCAGATCCCATCCTCCCCCTGCGCCGGCCGAGGCAGCCCTGGAATTTGGTGCAAACCGCGCGCGCCTGGCCCCTCCTGCTTCGTTTCCACTTTACTTTGCAGCCCCGGGCGTCCCCATTCTTCTTCTACCCGCAGCCCAACACCGCAGCCCAGTTGACTGAAGGGTGAGGAGTAAGGCACAAAGAGGGACCCAGAGCCAGGGTGGGGGCCGCTAAATTGTCTCACTGCTTTGCCCATCGCCTGCTGACGTTTAGGTCTTCCGGACCTGGTGCCCGATCCCTACTACATCCAGGCGTCCACATACGTGCAAAAGATGGCCATGTACAACCTGAGATGCGCTGCGGAGGAAAACTGCTTGGCCAGGTACCAGCTGGGATCTCCTCGGCCTAGCTCCCCCGTCTTGGTTCCAGGGGGCTCCTCAGGTGCTTGGTCCTGACCACTCTTGTTCTGTGCAGACAAGGGTTAGGAAGTGAAAAGTGATCTCTCGGGCATGCTGACCTGGGTGGAGAATTAAAATTTGGAAGATTTCTGTAGGTTCTGACTTTCAAACCGTGGCATAAATCAGGGAGATTAAGCAAACCCTTAGCTTGGAGAGTGGAGGTCTCCTATTCTTTTTCCAAGATCCTTAAACTTTGTAGCCAATTGTTTCCATTGACGTTCTATTAAACTACTATACCGTGGAAAAAATACTGTAATGGAAGAGCTTGTTAAACCCCCCTCAAAACATCGGGGGGCACTTGGCCAGTGTGTCACCCCTCCGTTAGATGTCATTGTTTTCTTCTTTTGTTTGAAGTCACAATTAACTTAGTTGTTTTGGCATTACTTTAGCCAGAATAAGATCAGGAGCAAGAGCTTTGCTTTTTGCATTAGTCCTAAAATAAAATGTTAGCAGTTTGGGGAATGGAATTCCCTGAGTTTTCTGCTGGGAAACCAGCAGAGGGAGTAAAAGATGTTTTGATAAGACACACAATTTTTTAAAATGTAAAATGAGATCATCGATAGTATTTGAATATATATTCACACAAAATATTTTACAAGACAGAAATGTTTATTTATTGTGTCAATTTCTTCCACTTCCTTTATAACTGTCAGGCTAAAAAAAGAAGAAATCCAAGCTCATCATTTTCATTCTACTAGAGCATTGCATCACATACCATTGCATTCCCTATGGTAGTCTTACAGTAATGCCATTGTTTTAAAGTTACTAAATTATTTATCTTATCTGGGTATACTCTTTCAAGGTTATTTCCCCAATTTACATCTTCTTTAACTGGGTGAGGAAAAAAATGTATACAAAATGCTCTAGTCTTTTAGAACTGATAACCTCGTTGGGAGAAGAGGGCAGTGAACTTTTGGAAGGTTTTGCTTGTAGTTTTGTCCTTAGTTCATATTCTGTGAAAATCATAATGTTTCTCTTTGTAAAATCACAGCTCAGCATACAGGGCAGATGTCAGAGATTATGATCACAGGGTGCTCCTAAGATTTCCCCAGAGAGTGAAAAACCAAGGGACATCTGATTTCCTACCAAGTCGACCAAGATATTCCTGGGAATGGCACAGTTGTCACCAGTAAGTGGATGGGACTCTTGGGTATTTTTGAGTTGCTTTTTCACTTTACAGGTGATTCTTTTTATGTTTTTTAAGAGTTAACTTTTTGTTTTGAACTTTTTCTTTTGTAGCAGGGTATAGCCGATTAACAATGTTGTGACAGTTTCAGGTAACCAGCAAAGGGACTCTGCCATACATATACATGTATCTATTCTCCCCCCAAAACCCCTCCTATCCAGGCTGCCACATACTGTTGAGCAGAGTTCCATGTGCTATACAATAGGTCCTTACTGGTCATCCATTTTAAATATAGCAGTGTGTACATGACCATCCCAAGCTCCCTAACTATCCCTTCTTCCCCTGGCAACCGTAAGTTCATTTTCTAAATTACGGGTGATTCTTGATATGACAAATTCTTACACAAATGAAGAAAATTGCTGTTATTTACACTTAGAATTTCTCTATATAATTTGACATAATCAAGGAAATCCATCTTTAGGATAATACATCAGTTACTATATATTGTTATCTTTTAAACTGGAAACTTTTAAGCCCAGCTTATTAAAACTGTTGATAAGATTACATCAGTTAGCTTCACTAGAATTTTATCCCAGTATACTACAAGTAGGGCTTTCCTGGTGGTCAGTGGTAAAGAACCTACCTGAAATGCAGGAGACTTGGGCTCAGTCCCTGGGTTGTTAGGATCCCCTGGGGAAAGAAATGGTAACCCACTCCAGTGTTCTTGCTTGGGAAATCCCATGGACAGAGGGGCCTGGCGGGTTGCAAACAGTTGGACATGTCTTAGCAACTACACCACCACCACCAATTCTACAGTATGACTTGGTAACTTGTTTAGGTGTTCATTGCCAGGAAATCCTGTTTTATGTTCTTAAAATTTCTACAGTTTGAGCCATTACTTTTTGTTCTTTTCTTATGTGAGAAAATGAACAGTTCAGCACCTTCACTTAAATGAAATGAAAAAAAAAATAAATGTGAGCAACTACTTTGCTGATAAAGTAGATTTATGAATAAAAGTTTATACTAGTTAAATAAGAATGGTAGATAAAACATGCTTTTATTTCTCCTTTGCATTTTAGTATGGATTAAATGTGTGAGAATACAATTTTTAAAAATTTCACAGAAACCTCCCAAGAGAAAAGTGCTCTTCTCTTTTGGAATGAAACATCAGTAGTAGCAGCCAAAGGAGATATACTGGAGAACATATGACAAGTTTCACTTAAACAAAGATAATTTACTATCTCTATTTAATCTTCAAAGATAAAACAGGGTGAAACAAAAAAGCAGAATACTCAAAATAAGTCTTTTTTCCCACATACCAAAGCTAAAGCCTTACCATTTTGATAGATTTTTGTCCTGGAAAAAAAAAATCTAGCATGAATCTAGCTTTAAGAAGCTCAACTTGATCCCAATTTTGATGCGAAAACAAATGTGGGAAGCAGTGTGTGGGGGGCTCATCTAGAATCCTCACTGCTGTCTCTGTATGTTCCTGACTGCTGTCTCTGTGTCATGTGGGACATTAGACATTACCACAGCATGGATGAATTCAGCCACTATGACCTGCTTGATGCCAGCACCCAGAGGAGAGTGGCTGAAGGCCACAAAGCGAGCTTCTGTCTTGAGGACACGTCGTGTGACTACGGCTACCACAGGCGATTTGCATGCACTGCACACACGCAGGTAGGCTGGCAACCTGGAGTCAGGAGCCCACACGCTTCAGAGAGAAAACAGCCATCTATTTTCTCTCCTCCTGCCCGTCTTTGTGAAAAACTGTTTTACTCAGGGGGTCATCTAGTCCAAATGGTAAATTATCGGGAAAAGGAAAGTGATGGCTTGATGATCCAAATTACTTTTAAAATTATTCCATCAACACAGAAGGTCAAGGTGTATACTTGCTATGTTCCACAATGAAGGGCAGTAGTCTATTATCTGAAAGATCAGAAGGGTTTCCCATTTTTGCACTCATCCTGTATTCTTTAACTCAACTGGTAAGTAACTGTAGAAGAGAGATGTTTTGTCACCTGCAAAGCTCTCTCTCCATCTGAGCTAAAAATAGTGGTGGTTGGGGAAGTAAGTTTCTTAAAAAGCACTTTTAAAAATGTCTCTTTTAATCATGCAGAGAAGAGCAGGACAGTTTCTTTCTCCATGCATATATATTTAAACCTACGGTATAATTGATGTCAGATGTCCTTTGGATGGATTTTTTAAAATAGTGCTGTCCTAAGCAGTTTGTATGTCTTATAATGGGAAAATGTGTGTCAGTTAAAAGCCGCGCCAGTATTTCCATAAGAAACCCTAATTTGTAAAAGGACATTATAATTTTACTCCAGCGGAAATCTTGGCAGGAGTAGTGAATATACGTAACTCAGGGCACAGAGGATCAGCAGCTGGCATCTTGGGAAGCAAATTCCAGGGCTGTGGCAGGAAGCTTTCTGGTGACCTAAATATTATCATTGCTTCTTTCTCTGGACTTAAAACATCATAGCAATTGGAAGGCAAAAGGTTCAGTTCCTCTCACCGTGGGGCAGTGCTTACTCTAAGAAAAAGAAGATGTAACCTCACATTACGTGTATGTTTGTATAGAGATTCTCTTTTCACACAGTTGTCCCCAAGTCCCACAGTGCCTGCCAGTGCAGGGTACCTTCAGTTTACTCTCTAAAGTTAGAAGAAGAGGCACTCTGAACAGCTCAATGCTGAAATATTTGAATCCAAGACTATAGGCAGCAAGTGACTCCCCCAGCTCCTTGGCTGGTGACCCTACTTCATTTTATGTGGTAGCTTTCTTATTAATTATCCTCCATTTTATATCCTATTTAACCACTGTTCACTAGATCTTACACTACAAATGACTAATGTATTTGTGTTTTTCAGTACACTGGTTGTCTCTTGAACATGGGCTTCCTTTAAAGGGAAAATTTTTTTTCACAAAGCCCCAGTGTTGACTTAGTTATATTATGACCCTTTAAAATGTATCCAAATATAAAACTAGATATAACTTCTTTATATTTATACTCTCATAAATTCTTAGGCTTCCCTTCCCTCAGCTGGTAAAGAATCCACATGCAATGTGGGAGACCTGGGTTCGATCCCTGAGTTGAGAAGATCCCCTGTAGAAGGGAAAGGCTACCCCCTTAAGTATTCTGGCCTGGAGAATTCCATGGACTGTATAATCCATGGGGTTGCAAAGAAATTGCATATTAAATATATATGAAGCTAGAAATTACATTAACCTCATTCATTTATGTAATAGTTTAGTTCAGTTCAGTTCAGTTGCTCAGTCATGTCCGACTCTTTGCGACCCCACGAATTGCAGCATGCCAGGCCTCCCTGTCCATCACCATCTCCTGGAGTTCACTCAGACTCATGTCTGTCAAGTGAGTGGTGCCATCCAGCCATCTCATCCTCTGTCATCCCCTTTTCCTCCTGCTCCCAATCCCTCCCAGCATTAGAGTCTTTTCCAATGAGTCAACTCTCTGCATGAGGTGGCCAAAGTACTAGAGTTTCAGCTTTAGCATCATTCCTTCCAAAGAACACCCAGAACTGATCGCCTTCAGAATGGACTGGTTGGATCTCCTTGGAATAGTTACGTTTGGTTAAAAACAAATAGTTAATTTATATAGTCTTGGCTGTGGTTCTACATTTTTTAAGTTTTTCAAGTTTGAATACAGGAAATCCCTGTTTGCTTACTGCCCTGAAAAAGCCCCCTTTTTTTGGTTTGCTGGTTCAAATAATCAAAACTTATACTTAAATTCTGCCATCTGAGTAAGGTAGAGTGGCAATGTCAGCATTCTTTAAAGTGCTCTTGTTCACTTGAAGGTAAGATAAGCATTATTTAAACCAGTCTTAAATAGGTAGCTAATTTGGTGAATCCCTTACAGTACCATGAAGGGTACTAGTAGGAGAAGTAGCAATGATAATAGCTAACACTGAGTATATACTCTGTGCCAGAATAAGAATTATGTGCTGGAAATCAGAAACTGAAAATTCTTCATAGTATATTGACTACACAGCATAAGGTTAATGAATGATTACAGGTTGGTGCGGACTAGCATGGGAAAACAGTTCTCACTGCAGTGGCATAGGTCCTTTCTGAGTCTGGCCTGTCTGTACTGTTGTGTACTGTATGAGAACACAGTGCTCCCCCATTCTTCCCGAATCGAGGCCCAGGCAAACCAGCACTGGTACAGCGTGCTCCAGATGATTCTGCCCTCTCTCTGGTGGCCAAACTGATCTTAAGCACCGAACAATATTGTTTAAATGACTGCAGCCTGTTCTTTTAAATTTACTTTGATTAGTATTAGAATGAAAATACAACAGTGAAAACTTCTGATAAGGAACCAGTGGAATCAAGAATATACCTATGGATTCCAGTATGAGAAAATTTCTCCAGACTAACTTGCTGGAGAGCAAGAACCACATCTTAGTCGTGTTTTTCTCCTTTTAGCCGCTAGAAGGCACTCATTTACTATTGAAGTGAGTATCTGAGCAAGTAGAGTTGACGTGGCATTCATCCCTTTAACACAACAAAATATTCAGTGATGATGTGAGAAAGATTACAGCATGGTGGTTACAAACAGGGACCCTGGACCCCAAATGCCTAAACTCAAAACCAGCTCAGCCACTTACCAGCTATTTATTCTTGGATGAGCTATTTGACCTTATACGGCCTTAGTTTCTTCATTCATAAAATGTATTAATACTACTTTCTCCCTTGTGTAGTTGTGAGAATTAAATTTATATATATAAATGCTTAAAATTGCTCCTGGCACGTAATACATACTTCATAAGTGTTAACTATTCAAAAATGCAATAAGACTCCATCCTTAGGGAGCTTACAATCTCTAGTAGATTCACTGTTATATAGAATGATTTTAATATAGAGAATGGAAAGATAAATAGCATAAAATATATACACAAATTGAGTATCATGGGCTTTCAGAGTATAGGAAGGTAATTTCCAAGAACAGAAATTGGAGCAAGTTCCACTGATAACAAGACATTTGAGCTAAATTGATTATTATGTGGCCTTTATTCCTGAACTGGTAATATTCAAGGATTTTGGTGGAGGCCTATTTTGTCACTTAAGATTGTATTTATCACTAGTGATTTATTACACTTTTAAGCGAGATGTACTACTACTTATATTAGTCCTGTATTTTTTTTAGCTGGAGGTGCTATAAGGCTGAGTAATATATACTTCTCAAAGGAGATGCAATATAAATATAGTTTTATGTCAAACTCTTGTAAGTACTAAATTAAAATTTAATTTGCAAATAATAAGCATATTCTTTAGCACACTCTAACCATATACCATCCCTTTAATTTTTGAATTTTATTTGTTTCAGGGCTTGAGTCCTGGCTGCTATGATACCTATAATGCAGACATAGACTGCCAATGGATTGATATCACTGATGTCAAACCTGGAAACTATATTCTCAAGGTAGAGAACTTTGAATATATACCCATAATGTATTTCAATTGCAACTAAGTGGGCTTATTCTCTGGAGTCAAATGTTAAATATTCATGGTCCTGCAAGCAATTACACATCTAGAACTACTTCTAAACCAACCTAGATATATTTTAAAAATTCTTATTTGAAAGAACTTTATGGGAAAAGATCCAGCCGCCTTCAAAACCTCTAGACTTGAACCACATGCCTAACTTACACACTCTTCCTTGCCTAATTTAGTTGAATTATGCTGCCTATTTTAGCCTCCATCCTGGGAAGAGGAAAAATATTAACCAGTAAACACTGCTGATGAAATCTGAAACACAGATGATGTTTGTTTTGCCTAGGTCAGTGTGAATCCCAGCTATTTGGTGCCTGAGTCGGACTATTCCAACAATGTCGTCCGCTGTGAAATTCGCTACACAGGACATCACGCATATGCCTCGGGCTGCACAATTTCACCGTGAGTCCCATTTGCCTAGCTAAGTAATTCTCTTGACGATGAGTTTTAATTCATTGATAGGCATTCTACACATACATCTGTTTTCATTACTACTGCAGCTTCCTTGTAAAANACACAGGACATCACGCATATGCCTCAGGCTGCACAATTTCACCGTGAGTCCCATTTGCCTAGCTAAGTAATTCTCTTGACGATGAGTTTTAATTCATTGATAGGCATTCTACACATACATCTGTTTTCATTACTACTGCAGCTTCCTTGTAAAACAGATCAAAGGTAGAAAATGATAGTCTGCACTATCATATAATTGGAGCTGATCCTTTTTTGATAATGCTAGAAAACAGTCACAGATTTGATCCCTGGAAGATCCCCTGGAGAAGGAAATGGCAACCCATTCCAGTATTCTTGATTAGGAGATCCAATGGACAGAGGAGCCTGGTAAGCTATATAGTCCATGGAATTACAAAAGAGAGGGATACAACTTAGGGACTAAACAAAAACAACAAGAGAATGGAGGAGGAGATATGCTCAGGTTTTTAATTACCCTGAAACTTAGCTTTTAAGAGAAGACACAGAACACATGTATTTATCCACAAAGCCTGTGTGGCAGCTGAATCTGTAAAATATGCAGTGTGGGTAACCTTGTGGGAGCCNTACAAAAGAGATGGATACAACTTAGGGACTAAACAAAAACAACAAGAGAATGGAGGAGGAGATATGCTCAGGTTTTTAATTACCCTGAAACTCAGCTTTTAAGACAAGACACAGAACACATGTATTTATCCACAAAGCCTGTGTGGCAGCTGAACCTGTAAAATACGCAATGTGGGTAACCTCGTGGGAGCCCAAAGAGTTGGGTTTCTGGCCTCTTCCTCATAGTCTGTGAAGGAGCCCTGAAAAAATTCTTAGAATTCTTCAAAATACATTTTGAAAGTCACTGCCTTAAAGTACACAACTGAAGAGGTCAGACCACCTGTTCTGTAGAAATCAAGATTCCACATAGTTGAGTTCTACAAACACAAGTAATAGGGAAATACCTTGTAAAAGAAGGGGTGTGTGGAGATGCCTTCATAATTTTTCTAGTCCTAAAGCCCTTCTTTGGATGAAATTTTAGAAGGAATCCCAGCAGTTATTATAGACATGGTGCTTTGATGAGAGTAATGAAAGAAAGGTGGGCAGTTTTGCCTTCTTGTGTCTCTGTCCCATCCTGACCTGTGGCACTGCCTGCCCTAGTGATACTGGGTTATAGACTATAACTCATATGCCACCTGGAAGGAATACCTTCCCAACAATAAAATACCATTAGAGGGATACTGAACCCAAGCCAGGTTTGCTGTGATGTGAGAGAGGCACTAGTTAGTAGAAAGGTGTCTAACAGAACCACACTGGNTAGTGATACTGGGTTATAGACTATAACTCATATGCCACCTGGAAGGAATACCTTCCCAACAATAAAATACCATTAGAGGGATACTGAACCCAAGCCAGGTTTGCTGTGATGTGAGAGAGGCACTAGTTAGTAGAAAGGTGTCTAACAGAACCACACTGGAAACTTAACAGAAGTTTTTCCCTGTTACACAAACCAGGGCAATGACTACTGCACATGAACCTGTAGTTTGTGGGCTTTCCGAACTCCACATGAACCTATCTGGTTGTGCATATTTTATCGACTACTCAGGGGCTAATAGCCAGGGGAAAGGTGGAGCTTAAAGCAGCCCATGCTGTGCACTGTGGACTGGGCTACATTCACCTTGGAGAGGAGCCTTTTCCTTAATTCCATGAAGGAGCAAAGCCTGTGTTTTTTAAGTGTTATCATAGCATTAGAGACATATGTAGTCTATGACAAACAAAGGTGTAGGACTGAAAGAAGATTATCAAATAAATTCTTCTGAACATGCCTGAAAAACAGAAAACCTGGCTGGGTTTATGGCCCACACTGTGTGGAACTGATCACAGTATAACTGAAAATCCCCAGAAAAGGAATATAACTTAATTTAAAATTATGAATTTGTCTTAAGTTTTTATAATTCCATAATTTATTCACTGGCACTTTAATTTTTGATACAATGCTTAAATTCCATAGGGGGTAAAATAAAATGCATTAGAAACAGGAGGACCTCTGCAACGATAAGCTAAGTGACCCTCAAGTACAACCGTTTTTTCCTGTGAGGAAAAAGTCTGAAAGGTGATTCTATTGTTGTATAGAAAGTGACTTGCTTGTTTATCATCAGTAGGATCCACTGGGTTGGATATTGACAGACATTTAGAGCAAATAAAAACTGTTACTCTGTTCCAGCAGAGAGTTTCTTTCTCTTTTTTCATTTTAGCCAGTTGTCATTCACTGTGAATTATAAGAGTGGTTAATGAAAAACTTTAATGACCAATATGGATCAGATGAAAATATTAAAAGTTAAAGGACTCATAGGTAGTGATTTGTAATTAAATAACAATCTCATACATATCTATGAGTGGAAAATAATGGGAGAAGTACAAAAACCTCAACTTAAACCCCCACCTTCAGGAGAATGATGCTCGCCTCTTATATTTTGACTCTCAGTTCCACCTCCCTTGATAGGGATCAGACTTCAGAGCAAGGAGAAATTTTCTCTGGCTGTGGCTTTAGGACAGCACTTGAATTGGGCCTTGAGGGCTGAGGAGGACTGCACTGGAGAGAGTTAAGGAGGGCCATGCTAGGAGGAGTCAACATCACCCGCAACTACATGGCAAGAAGAAATTGCAGGGCATGTTTGGAAAAGCAAGTTAGCCTGGCTAAGGCATAAATTTCATGGGCAAGAAGAATGAAAAAGTTGGGACGAGATCAAAGTGAGCACTGAAGAGCAAGCTGAAAAGTCTCAGTTTCATCCTGTTGACCATGGGGAGTCTCTGAGTTTTCCTGAGAAGGTGTGTATCTTGCCTAAAGCCACATGGTCACTCAGTGACTCTGTAAGCAGCAGTGTGTGTGTGATTCCCTTGGTAATGTTATTGTAATAATAATAAAAAAAAAAACTCTTAAAGACATATCATCTTTTAGTTCACTGGTTGTTTTTCATGCTAATCAATTATCTGAGTGCGTTCTGTGTGTTTGTGTTCGTCGCTTCAGTTGTGTCTGACTCTTTGTGACCCTATGGACTACAGCCTGCCAGGCTCCTCTGTCCATGGCATTTCCCAGGCAAAAATACAAGAGTTGGTTGCCATTTCCTTCTCCAGGGGATCTTCTTGACCTAGAAATTGAACCTCGGTCTCCTGCACTGCAGGAAGATTCTTTACCATCTGAGCCACTAGGTATTGGTGTGTAAAAATACCGAGTAAGAAAGTGTGTGCCTTGGGTGTATCCCCTCTCTCTTTTTCCTTACTGTAAACCCAATGAATGACCCAGGTAACTCTGTGGCCCAGTTCAGTTGTAAGATACCATCATTAAATTCTTTTTTCACAGAAACTACTTGGGAATAAATTCACAGAAATTATTTGGAAACTGATGGTTTATAATCTGGACTAAGTGATTCTTATTTCATGTACATAGGGATCTGTGATCACAGTATAAATACAGTATTTGATTTACTGGCTTTGACCCAGTCTTGGCCTATTAGTGTAACATTCTACATCCAGAACCTTGCTGGGAAACAACCAATGCAGGACAGTATGGAGGTCATGAACCTGCTTCTTGGTGGGCCTGCCACACTAGCTGCATAGAGTGAACTCACTTGGCCAGGGCTGGTGGTCCTGTAAGCCCTGCTTTATTCTTACATGTTTCAGAGGTTGTTTCTTTTAACTCTAAACATCAAGTTTGCAGGTATCAGGCATAAACTTTCTCCTATTGACATGGTTACCATCTTCAAATCATGTATTAAATAATGTATTAATGGATAATTTCAGAAGGTGACTGTTGCATAGGTGGAGGGAAATTGTCGTATATATATATATTTTTTAAGGTGACTTTAAACTTGTCTACTATACTCATTCAGAGAATTATCAGGTTAATAACTTGTTTTATTTTGTTTTCTTAATCTAGGTATTAGAAAGCAAGCCAAAACTCCCAAAGGATATATCAGTGCCTGGTGTTTTGAAGTGGAAAAAAATAGATTACCTTCAGTAGGATTTATGTATTTTGAAAGAGAGAACAGAAAACAACAAAAGAATTTTTGTTTGGACTGTTTTATAACAAAGCACATAACTGGATTTTGAACATTTCAATCGGCATTATTTGGGAAATTTTAATATAATTATTCACATTACTTTGTGAATTAACACTGTTTCAATTCTGTAATTGCACACTTGGCTCTTTCAGAGAAATCCAAATTTCTTATGCTTCTTCTGAAATTATAGTGCAAAAGGAAAAAAAAATTTCAATGAATGAGTCAAAATTATTTTAAACTGAGAATTTTCTAAAGTTCTAAAACTTTAGTGAACCTTAATAATAACTGGCTTATGTATGTCCTAGCATAGATCACTTTAGAAATGAAGCTCCTACTGTTTAAATAGATATGGACACATTTGGTACTGAGGGAGAAACAAACAGGTTACCATTGGTGTCAAGAAATGTTACTATATAGCAGAGAAATGGCAATATATGTATTCAGATAGTTACATCCCTATATAAAATTGTTTACATTTTAAAAATTAGTAGATAAACTCCTTTCTTTCTGTCAAGTGTACAAGTTCATTCTGACTTAAGTCAGCTTTTGTTTTGGAACAAATTAAGTAATTGAGCTGCCCAACTTGTGTCTGACATTTGTTGATGCGCCCCTCTGTTCTTTAATTTTACTATGGGCAGAGACCTTTTCAGTGACATTCTTAAAATTACTGTTCTGGGGATCTGCTAAACATAGGACAACTGTATCAATGGGAAGCCATTCTGATGATAGATATGATATATTCAAAGACAGTATGCATTTTAGTATCTTTAACTATTAGCCAAAAGAATTCCCTCGCTGACATAAAAATCATACAAAAAAGTCCCCCAGACCACAACTGTCTCTAAAATACTTAGAAATATTAGTGAGAAACTTAGGATTTTCAACTTTCCTACACTTTTTTTTTCCTACACTTTTTTAAATGATCACCTTTAAAAAGAGTAAGACTAACATTTTTAAAATTATCCAGAATAGATGACATAAGGTATATGAATACATGAACATTATTCTAGGTCATCTAGGAATCAGTCATATGTGTTTTTTGTGTGTGTATCTGAAATATAATACAAACTAGCAAAGCACATAGCATTACATACTTGAGACATTGGTGAGTAAGGGGGACAAAAAAAGAACAGCTTTCTGCAAAACCAAGGAGTGTGTTGCATAATGAGACAGCTGTGATTTTATTTTAAACTGTGAAACCATGTGCCACATCAGAATTAGGAGAATTTCTTTTTTTCCTAGATTCAAAAGATGAAGAAAGAGATCACATTACACTTTTTAAGTTAGTGGTGCTAAAGCAGAAGTTTTCCTCTCTGAACCAGTATTAAAATCCCAAGCAAGGTATTTCCAGTGCCAAGACACATTAGGTAGAATTTTAAAATGAGTGGCATCCCTATATTGTGTCATACAGTTGTAAAGTTAGCACCAACTACCAACCATTCTTCACTCACCAAGTGCTTTGCACTGTAAGAAGGGCTAGAGGTGGAGAGTCGTCAGGGGAGATAGAGCGGGCTGCAGGAGCCTCATCTGCCAGGCACACATTTACCATGAGACAATACAGACAGCTTGATAGAGACCCAGGATTTCCATTGAGCTAGTATCTGAGCTGTGGAATAGCTTCTTTGATGTACCTCTTTGCCTTCGATCGCTTTTAGTTTTAAGATTGTAGAATGATCCTTTAAAATTGTAATCTTTTCTAATAGAGATATTTTAATATACTTGCTTTTTTAAAAAACAAAAACTACTGTCAGTATAATACTGAGCCAGACTGGCATCTACAGATTTACAACCTATCATTTCATCAAGATTCTTACCCCTATACTAAAAGCTAGCTAATATCATGGCCTTTGGATACATATGATATGTGTTTACTATCATTCCATTTGGCCTTCCATCTGCCTGTAAATCCATCATTTTAGGGCCTAAAATATGCTAGGGACTAACATGCTAGGCATTAGGATATGAAAAAGGCTGTCCCTAACCTCATTATCATTATTACTCATTAGGTTCAACTTATCTCATTTTTAACATCATAAGTACATGTCTAAAAAATTTCTATTTAAAGCACTATTGTTTTTCATGACCATATTTTATTAAAAAATAAGTTTAAAATGAATACATATATGCATGTATGTGTTACTGATAATTAAAACTATCTTTTCAATCCCTGAAATCTCTGCCTTTTAAATATAACACATACTATTTCATTGATTTTGGGAAAAAAATTCGATTAAAAGGTTAAAGATTCTCACTTATTCCTTATATAAATATTCCTCCCCACCCCTAGTCACTCTTAAACACTCTCAAATAACTCACAAATATTGATTGAACACTCAGTATTTTCGAACCTCAAAGAATCTCTTCTCTGAATAACCACCAAAACTCACAGATAATGATTAGTTGGTAAAATGTATCCATTAATAAAAAAAAAATCCAGCCTTACCAAACTCTAAATAAAAAAATCTTTTAAATAGGAAGTAGAAATGAAACAAAGAATTTTGAGTACTGAAAAGAGACTGGTTTTTAAACACAGACTGTGAAAAAATAGGAAAATAACTTAGACTTCCACATGCCATATTAGTGGCCTCATAATTATTCAGACCACAGTTTGTATTAAAGATGTCTTGCCTTCATTAAGTCTAGGATTCAGTCTCACATAACTTTCCTATTTCCAGGAAATCTTTATATTTTTACATAATGACATTCACAATTGCTAATTATTCACTAGACATTATTTTTAATAATGAAGGACAAATAGTTTCTTTTTTCTCCTTGACCTCCTAGGAGATCATCACACTCATAATCTTCTCAATATTCAGACTGTAGAGGAAATGCAGTTCATTAAAATCATGGTACTAAGAATTTCTCTTTACCAAATTATGTTAAAATACTGAACTTCTGATCAGAAGACATTTTGTTTTAAAAATAACTTGTTTTGATACTAACAGTATAACTAATATGTAAAACTACCCTTTTCTATATATCACAATCAGTAGCCACATTTCATTCCCAGCTACCAAAAGTCTTGGGCCACTTTTAAATGCTTAAAGCATGTCATTTATCCTTCTAATCAAAATGGTGCTGAATTATTTCAACTTGAATGTAAAATGTGTTGTCTTAGCTCACAGGATATAAACATTTAATATATAACTGCTTGCTATGAACTACGTAACATGTGATTTGGTATTGTAATGTTTTTAATGAAGTTTTAGTTTCTTCCAAATTTTTCAGGAATACTAGTTGTAAAACATTTTTAACTTTTTTTTTGAAGAGCTCTTATTTTAAATGCCCAGACACTGGCTTTATAATCTTCTTTACACTCTCACATTCTTTTATTATATGCCTATACTATGATTGCAAGATTATGTAAAAATGCCTTGAATAAATGATTTCAAGTGTCTAGAGTGGTCATTTGTTATTACATATAAATAAATGATATTAATTTCACTTAGATTAAGATCTTAAAGCCATGTGTACGGTTGGTGATTTTGCTTAATTGCCTTTTATACTAACAAACTGTTTATCAAGCTCACACTACTTGAAACTTGCCTATGATGGATAGAAATCTAGCTGATGTTTTAAAAAGAAACTGTCATACCGGAACAGATTCTAACTTTTGTCATCATTACCAACCCCTTCCAAGTTTGTGGAACAGGCACAGAAAGAATAACCCTGTTTTGATTCACCTCTGTTTTGATTTGCCTTTCTTAGAAATACTCACGAGCATATGTGCACCCAGGGGACACATCTGGCTCAAGATACAAATTATTTATATGAAGAGAAACATTGCTATCACAGTAATCCTTCTTTAAATCTGTACCAGATTAACCTGAAGCTAGTAGTCTAAGAAGACAAACAGGCCCCAAACTGTGAGCAAGTGTTTTGGGAGAACAATAATTAATCCACAAACAATTTACCTTTAAGGAGCTCTTGCAGGTAAACTAGACATAGGCTTGTGGCTGGCAGTTTTCATATTGACAGTAGTAGGACATTAGCGACACTGGAAGCTACTGATTTCCTGCTTTCCTCACCTGCTCAAGGAAAGGTGTTAGTGTAAAAGATGATTACTTTGTTCTCATCCAGTGTTCACTGTTTCAGGCACTGTTCATTATTATTAGTTCATTAATCAAACATACATTCTAAGTAGTCACAGTCCCTCTAGAGTGGGTACAATTCAATGGCAGAAAAAGTGGGGAATGAAAACCTCAGAGAAAACCACAGCAAAATACTAGTGTTCTGGAAGAACCGCAACTATAGTGAGAGGGTTGGGTGAGAGTAACAGTAGTCAGCTATACCCCTCCCTCTTGCAGCATTATCTTAGTGTTTTCACCATTCTTTTTAATCCATGATATAGAAAAATTTACATGTGGTTGATGCTGGGGTGAGGCAAGAGTGTGGCGCAACTCATCCCTGACGTTTCTGCGCCAAGAACATCAGCAACTGGGTTAAATTTGCTTTGCAGATGAGAGATCTGAGGGGATGAAGTAGTAGGAATGGGATGGAAAACACATACATGGTGCAACTTCTTCACTAATTTAGGCAACTAGTTCTCCAGAACGTGACCTACAATGTCAAGATTTTCTCCAAGGCCCAGGATGACCAGAGATGACTTTTCGTCCACAGGGAGTTATCCTGTTACTCTTTCAGAGTCTGAGAAGACAGGAGCTAAGCATACAAAGCCTTATTTTCCGCCCCTTGCTCCCCAATTTTCTAAAAGGAATACTTCTGAGTGTTAGAAACTACAGGATTAGAATCTACAGGATTCCACAATTTAGCAACAGGGGAGTCCTCTGTGATTTTTTTTTCTCTTTTGATGATCAACAAGAGGCCAATAAGAGTTTTAACCTCAAACAATAGTCTCATTTGAATGTGCTTAGAAAAACATCTTAGGGTTAAGAGTTTGCCTTATCAGAATATTCTAGATTTTCATTCAATACTTCCATTATGAAGTTATTTAAAGTTGGTTGTCATCAATAAATAATGTTCCTTTCACTGCAGTAAAATTAAGGTAACAGTTCCTTAATAGCATCAAATACCTAGTTAGGATTCAAATTTCACCAATTGTCTTAAAANTTCCAGTGACAGTTGCACTAACAACAAAGTTACAGAAATCTCTCTATTGCCACCAGACCCAATTTACCACGATAAAGCATGGACAGGAGGACTGTGATATAAACTGCCATCTGGTAAAAGGAATATGGGAGACACACAGAAGGCACTGGTTATATCCTTCTGGCAGACATTTTGAGATCCCTTTTTCTGGTGGTGGGCCACTTTCCTGATAGCAGCTTTTCTGTCTAGAAGGAACTACTTATACGGTGTTCTTCATAGCTCTGAATCTACCTTTCTGGAGATTGTTTGGTCCATTATTACATTTAAATTAAATTATGGGGATATTGACTTTCCTGGGAAAGTCTTTAGTCTTTCTTTAGTTTTTGCAACTCATCTCTTCTCTAAGCAAGTTTGGGATACCCCAAACACTCATGACAGAAAATGCAAAGGCTACCAAAATCCAGACTTCCAATTTTGTTGTCATTACAAAAAAGCAAACTACTATTTTTGAGGGAGAGGTATCTACTCACTTACATATGCTAATAGTATCCTTCAAAGTTCTTTCCTAAATATAATTCTCAAGCCTGCCTTAGTTTTTCCATTTGCCAACATGGATTAAATCTACCATGCTTAGGAGGAAATGCCACATCTTTACTTAGGTCTGTGTAGACCCAGAAGTCTCAGTAGACATTGGTCCATTATCTCTTATTATTTGGGACTAGAGAACTAACAGATTNTAATTCTCAAGCCTGCCTTAGTTTTTCCATTTGCCAACATGGATTAAATCTACCATGCTTAGGAGGAAATGCCACATCTTTACTTAGGTCTGTGTAGACCCAGAAGTCTCAGTAGACATTGGTCCATTATCTCTTATTATTTGGGACTAGAGAACTAACAGATTTTTTCTAAATCCCATTTTTCCCCCCTATCACCCTGTTAAGTCCAAAGTAACAATCAACACTCAATACCAACATTCCATTCTCTAGCCTCTCTCCTTAGTACTATGAGGCCAAGAAACATATCATCCACCTTTTAAGCAATTGCAAATGACCTCCATTCTCCAGCCTCTCTCCTTAGTACTATGAGGCCAATAAACATATCATCCACCTTTTAAGCAATTGCAAATGACCATTTAAAAAAATGTTTTGTCATTGTATGCACAAATCTCCAGTTTTATAGCCTTGGATATTAGTTTCTATCTTGTCTGTATAGTGGACCAATGCTAAGTATATTTTGGATTTTTGTCATAGGAACATACTTTTTCTAGCAACAATTTTTGTATCAGAGTAATACTTGTACTATAAGAAAAATTCTCACAGGTGTTACACAAAGATTTTTGATAGAGGCTAACTTAAGTCCATTTGGCTTAAGTGGAGGGAAAGGTGCTAAGTATGATTTCCACAGTGATTGCAGTTCCTACATTAATGGTTATTTCTTCATCTTAAAAACAGGGTCATCTACTAATTAATTCTTGTCACATGTCCCCAACCTAACTTTAGGAGAGGATGAGAAACACAAACTCACTGTAACTAACTGGTTTGATTATTTAGCAGTTTGCCCATCAGGGTAAATTCCAGAAATATTAAGGTTGAAAGGTAAACAAAAACCCACAGAAGTACTAGAGGAAAATGTAGTATAATTATTGAGATGTCAAGAACTCTAAAGGGTATGGGAACTCCATGGACCTACACTGTGCACTCAGGAGAAAGATCAGGGACAGAGCAAAAACTGTTCTTGATGGTGCAGGCCTTTCTGAAAGAGGAGAGATTGCTGCTGAAGCAAAGACACAAATACCTAGAAGGATACTTCTTCCTTACTGAGAAAAAAAGCCTTAAGCTGCAATAAGGTCATCAAACGTTGTTAACCAGAACACAGGTACAAAGACTTGCTGTGGCTTGGGGAAGGGTAAAAGGAAAAATATGAAAAACAAGAAACAACTGTATTCCTGGGAAGGGTCAAGGCTTCACCCAGATCTCCTAACTTGGGAAGGAACAAGAAACTCCATCACAGATACAATGACTAACTGTCACAAGCAAAAGGGGCAGGATCACTGAGAAAGCCACACACCCAAGATCCAGTCATGTTTAACTATAAAAACCACAGAAAAAAAATTTATAGTATGAAAACTACAGAAAAACACTGAAGCATCAAGAGCTCAAATAGTTTTTTCTATGAGTTCTTTTTGAGGAATCTGCTAGAAAATGAACTTTATCCAACAAAAGATGACTGAGAACTTCAGCAATTTAGCTTTAACATACTTAATTGCAAATCTAAGCCTAAAACAAAGGTGGGGATAAGGGTACAATAATATGTTATATAATAATGCTCTATGTTATGTGTTGTATCTAATGAAGTAAAAATAACAAAATTAAAAACTGGAAGAGAATGCAGATGGGAGGAGGAAAGTAGAATAAACCCATTAGCTGTGGTTTAGGCAAGTGAAACTTAAGGGATGTCACTGAAAATGGATAATACAGATTGTGAATTAAAAAAAAATACAGGACTAAAGGCATTAAATAAAGGTAGAAGCACAAAGATAACTACCAAAACAGAAATACTGGCTTTTCTAAATATAGCATACTTTATGGAGAGGGACGAAATGAATATAATTATTGTCTGAGAGGACGAGATGGTTGGACGGCATCAATGACTCAATGGACTTGAAAGTGAGCAAACTCCAGGGACACAGTGAAGGACAGGGAAGTCTAGACTGCTGCAGTTCATGGGGTTGCAGAGTTGGACACGACTGAACAAAAATAGCATAAGATAATCTGAAAGAGTTGAAAGCAATCATATTCATCTTATTAACAACTGTGAAAGAGTTTAATTTGATTATACGGAAAGATTTTGAAGCTGGCTCTTAAAGGCTCAACTCTTATCTGAAACAGAATGATTCAGAAAGACTAAAAATCAAAGGATAGTCAAAGGTGTTTCAGACGAATGGAAACACAAAGAAAACATGGACAGCACAACTGATCTCAAAGTAGAAAGTAGCAGAGTAAGATTTTCTAACTATGACCCCAAATGTATATATAAAAATTAAAATAATAGTAAATAAAGAGGAACGAGTACATCTGAATACATCAAATAAGTGATAGACAAATGATGGAAACATGAATGACAAAAATCGAGACAACTGACAATGTATGGGGCTATTTTTAATAAAACTACATACACATTTACCTTCTAATGTAACACCATTACTTCTAGGAACTTACTTCAAAGACACACCTGCAACAATATGAAAATACACACTTGGTTCATATTTTATTTGAAACATTGTCTGTAGCTGTAAAATATGAAAAATAACCAAAGGCTCATGTATGGTGGTGGTGGTGGTTTAGTTACTAAGTTGTGTCTGACTCTTGCGACCCCATGGACTGGAGCCTGCCAGACTCCTCTGTCCATGGGATTCTCCAGGCAAGAATACTGGAGTGGGTTGCTATTTCCTTCTCCAAGGCTCGTATCTAAGTGAGTGAATAAATAGATCTACTCAAGGATGTGTGTGATGCTGTTTCTATTCTGTAATGTCTTAAACAAAAATAAACATTATCTAATAGTTCTAAAGTCTGACATGGGTCTCAGTGGGTTAAAATTGGAGTGCCAGCAGGGCTGTGTTCCTCTTTAGAGGCACTCAAGTAGGATCCTTTCCATGGCTCATTCAGGTTGTTAGCAGAATTCAGTTTTTTGAAGTGGTAGGCCTGAGATTCCCATTTTCTTCCTGGATGTCAACGGAAGGCTTCTAGAAGCCACCAGCCTTCCTCAGGTCGTGATTCTTTCTGTCTTCAGAGCAAGCAACAGTGGACACAGCCCCTCTCACACACCTTGCCATGCTCCAGGTGCTGTGTACTACATCCTCGATCCTTTTCTTACCTAGCAGTTTGAATCTTTTAATCCTCTTCACCTATCTTGCCCCTCTCACACCTCTCTCCCCTTGGTAACCACTAGCTTGTTCTCCGTATCTGTGTCCATTTCTATTCTGTTATAGTCATTAAAGAAGGAAGACCTCTGGACAGATTTGTAGTGATTTCCAGAATATGTTGGGTTGGCCTTTGGTTTTTAACTAAAAATAAGACACAATTTTCATTTTCACCAAGAACTTTATTGAACAACACATTCACTATTTGTTCCACTACTTTCTGGCATTTTTCAGGCAACTTTGTCATTCTATCATCCCCAAATTTTCTCTCTTTTTGAGCAAACAACTGTTCCAGGTGCCTTTTCAGTCTTCTAGGAAACTGAAGCTTTTTGCATTAAGAGAATTTTGTAAAGACTGAAATAACTGGACATGTGAAGGTACAATGTCTGGTGAAAATGGTCGATGAATCCGAACTTCCCAGCCAGGCTTTAACAGTTTTTATCTGGTCATCAAAGAAATATGCAGTCTTATGGTAAGCTGATTATGCATTTTTTTGTTGACTAATTTCAGACACTATTCATTGAGTGCTTTCAGTTGGTCTAACTGGGAGCAATACTTGTTGAAAATAATCATTTGGTTTTCCAGAAGGTGCTCGTAAGAGGACTCCCTTCCAATCACAACACATATACAACATCACCTTCTTTGGATAAAGTTTGGCCTTTGGTGTGGTTGGTGGTTCATTTTGCTTGCCCCAGGATCTCTTCTGTTCTACAACATTATACAGTATTCACTTTTCATCGCTTATCACAATTTGTTTTAAAAACAGAACATTTTCATTACTTTGAAGTAGAGAATTGCATGCAGAAATATAGTCAAGAAGGTTTTTTCACTAATGTGGAACCCAAACATCAAAGAGATTAACTTGGCCAAGTTGGTGCAAATTATTTTCAGCACTTGAGTTGGATATTCTGAGTATGTTGGCTATCTCCTGCATGGTAAAATATTGATTATTCTCAATTAATGTCTCTATTTGATCGCTATCACTTCAACTGATCTACCCGAAGACCATGGAGGATTGTTCAGTGAAAAATGTTCAGAATGAAACTTTGTAAACCACTTTTGACATGTTTGATTAGTCGCAGAACCTTCTTCATATACTGCACGAATCTTTTTCACATATTAGTTGTTTTTACCTTTCTTGAAATAATAAAGCATAATATGCCAAAAATGTTGCTTTCCCCCATCTTCAATATTAAAATGGCTATCCAAAAATTCAACAATTTTGATAAGTTTTTAATGCATGCTGATATGACGGCTGTCACAACAGAATCTAACAAAATTGTTTTGAACAATGTTAAAGACAACTAAGCATTAACTAGAGCCATCTTATAGAAAAAAAACAAATGAACTTTTGGACCAACCCAACATTTTTAAATGAAGCAAGCAAGGGTTATAAAAGCATCTAGAAAATGTCAATTTTTATGTAAGAAAGGGGAAGTAAAAAAATATACATATTTGCTCATCTGCAAATAAAAGCACAGGAAGAGTACACTAAGGACAAATGAGGCTGATTATCTACATGGGGAGGGAGAGGTTGGGGTGAAGAGGAAATAAACAATTTGAAGAGCGGAGCTGCCACTTCTCTGAGTATACTGTTTAATGGAGCTCTAACATACAGAACAATATTAACGTTTCACATACATAAAGAAAAAAGCAAATACAATTACCAAGGATATAGAAAATAATCCTTAAAATAAAATACAATCAGAAATATTTGAACTAAAATGCATTTCAAATGAAGTACTATATGGAAGGAAGAAGAGTGGGGGAAAAAATACACTAACCCACGTAAAATTTTATTATTTTAAAAAATGAGATATAATTCACATACAGTAATACGCATCCTTATAAAGCACACAATTCAGTGGATTTTTGTATATTCACAAAGTTGTGCAACCAACACTACAAAGAACACATCCAGTCCTTATAGAAATGTCACATCCATTAACAGGCACTCCCTATTCCTCTCCCCCTCAGCCCTTCTCAGCCACTAATCTACTTTTGACCTCAATGGATTTACCTATTCTAGACATTTCACATAAACAGAACAGAACTCTAATTCATCCATGTCACAATATGTATCAATACTTCATTCTGTTTTAGTGGCTCAATAATATGCCACTGCATGTATGTATCATTTATCCAGTCATCAGCAGATGGATATTTGGGTTCTTTCCTCTTTTTTTCTATTATGAATAATGCTCCCACGAATATATGCATTCATTTTTTTCCCCTTTAAATATGTTTTCAATTCTCTTGGGGGTACACAACTATGATTGGAAATGTGGGGTCATATTACTTACTCTGCCTACATTAACACGCTTGATGGTATCCCCATGGGTCTTCAAGAGTCTATTAACTTTCATTATTTATTTTCCCTCTGTTCCTCTAACTGGATAATCTCAATTGATCAATTGTGAGCTTCAGTCAATCCTTCCTAACTGCTCATATGTACTGTCGAACCTTTCTGTTGACATTTGTCTCAGTAATGTAGTTTTCAATTTCTAAACTTTTTTCTTTCTTCTTTGTAATTTCTATCTCATTACTGATATTCTCTATTTGATAAGAATAGTTCTCAAACTTTCTCTTAGACTTTTAGATATTGTTTCCTTTTGTTCTTTGAACACATTTAAGATAGCCTATTGAAAGTTTTCCTCAGAAAAATTCAAAGTTTGGGCCTATTTGGGACAGTTTCTATAGATTGTTTTTCCTCCTTGAATATGAGCCATATATTGTGTATGTGTTACAACATTCTGTTGAAAACTAGACATTTTAAATAATAATATATGTTGCAATTCTAGAAATCAGATATTCTCTTCTCCTTAGGGTTTGTTGTTGCTATTTTTGTTGCTGTTTGTCTACTGACTTAACTATTTTTGTGAAATCTGTATTCTTCGCTGTATATGGCCACTGAAGTCTCTGCTTCATTTGCTTACTGGTATGCTAATAACTGGACAAAGATTCCCTTAATACCTGGAATTGATACTTCACTAACTTTGTTGAGAGCCTGTATGTGTGTTGGGGTACACCTTCAACACTTGGCCAGCAAGTTGACAATTCCACACTAGCCATCACTTCCCGCTTATGTAGAGCTCCCAAAGTCAACCAGAAGTGAGGGTTTAGGGCCTTCTCAACACTTTCCTGAATGTGCACATAATCCTATCATTCATATGGCTTTCTTAATTCCAGGAAATATGTCAAAACTTATCAAAGTTCCTAATGACAGTGAATTTTCCAGATTTCCTTTTAAGTTGTTTGATTAACTTCTGTCTTTACCAACTTATTCATTGCCTTGGGAAGTTGTGATGTTAAACAATTGCCTCTAACTGATTTCAAAAAGTGATCTCAGGAAAAAGGCTTTTCACATTGGGCAAGCTCTTAGCCAAGTTAGATAAAGACAGAATTGCCATGGTGTCTTCCAGTGAACTACGTTACTGGTCAAATAAAGATAATTCTCAGGGAATGTGTCTTTGAAAAAGTTCCAACCTTTTTCTGGCTCCTCCAGTATCTGTCAGGCTGCAAGTTTCCACCATGATTGTGGGTTGCTGATTTTCAAGACACCATGGACTTGGGCAGTAGGGGATGAGAATAGAGCAAGTTAAAGTGTCACAAAGATACTCTATCAAGTTTCAGCCATTTTTAATAAATAACAACCCTTAGTAAGCTTTTGGTTAATTCTGCAGTTCTGAAAACATCAATTCTGACACTATGGACAGCTTTCTCCACTGCTTTTAAAGGAGAAAGGTAATTCTTGGATGTCTTTAGTCAGCCATTTTTGCTAACAATATCCCAGATAACTTACAAACTTAGTTTTGAAACCATTTGCCCTTAGGGTAAAGAAAAAAGAACCTCAAACATAAATTAGTTTGGCTAATAAACTTGTGTTTTGCAAAGGTATCAACCAGCAATTTCGAAATGAACTTCTGTGTACTCTGGGGCTGAGAAAATAAATATATTGTGGAAACTAAGAAACCACCTTCCTCACTACTACAGAAAGGACTTACATGCCAAAAAAACACAGGAAACAACTTGAAGGGGCTTCCACTAACCAAAATAAGGATAAACCAAACATCGATATAAAGAACTTCTATTTCCTACCATTACAAAATTAGATTAGATTTAGTTTTCTATATTAAACTAGAAAACTGGACAAAACAGGTTTGAAACAAAGGTTTCAGGCAATGGA
The DNA here is from genome assembly GCA_006410615.1 of Neotragus moschatus. NCBI lineage: Eukaryota > Metazoa > Chordata > Mammalia > Artiodactyla > Bovidae > Neotragus > Neotragus moschatus. The sequence goes on along the minus strand of SJYA01001137.1, from coordinate 110,350 downwards.
CAAAGAGCAGTACAGGATATGAATACCTGAGAGAAAACACAAATAAGTGCTGTAAATGCACAGCTCACTGATTGAAGAGTTTCCAAATTATAATGCAAGAGGATGGGGCATCAAAATAGTCCAATAGCTTTACTTAGGAGACAGTTCGAAGTTTAGGTAGGTTTATGTGACTAGAATTTGTGAAGCAAAAAAAAAAAAAAAAAAGAGGAAAGAGATGCACAGAGAGGAGTAAGTGCTCTGGAGGTCTACACAATGATCCCCTGAAATCAATCATATTAGACTGATCTGCAAAAAGTATACAAAGAATCTAATAGGGCCAGGGGAAAAAAGTCGCTAGACAAGAATTAGTGGAAACACCCTAACACAGGTCCAGGTACAGTCTGCTTTCACCAGACACAATAGGAAAATCTCCTAAAAGACAAAGAATTAGGCAGAGTTCTTAGAACGGTAACGCCTCAGCAGTGGCACCAAACGAGCCCCAGACCAAGACGTCATAACCTTGGTACTGCTGAAATTCTGCATGTGGTAATTATTTCTTGCATATATAACAGAATATTTAGCAGCATCCCTGGCCTATATTCACTAGATGCAATACCGTTCTCAGATGTGACACTCAAAATATCTCTGCTCCTGCAGCTGCGTCGCTTCAGTCCTGTCCGATTCTGTGTGACCCCATAGACGGCAGCCCACTAGGCTCCCCTGTCCCTGGGATTCTCCAGGCAAGAACACTGGAGTGGGTTGCCATTTCCTTCGCCAGTGCATGAAAGTGAAAAGTCAAAGTGAAGTCGTTCAGTCATGTTCGACTCTTAGTGACCCCATGGACTGCAGCCTACCAGGCTCCTCTATCCATGGGATTTTCTAGGCAAGAGTACTGGAGTGGGTTGCCATTTCCTTCTCCAATGCATGAAAGTGAAAAGTGAAAGTGAAGTTGCTCAGTCGTGTCCGATTCTTAGCGACCCCATGAACTGCAGCCTACCAGGCTCCTCCACCCATGGGATTTTCCAGGCAAGAGTACAGGAGTGGGTTGCCATTTCCTTTTCCGCAAAATATCTCTAGACAAGGCCAAATATACCTTGTTGGTACCAACTGCCCCAAAAGAATCACTGCAGACAAGATCATTAAAACAGAGATTAATGTTCCAGGGAAAAACATAAGCATGATACAAAGAAAAACAGGAATTCCAGTAAAATCAATAACAATGCACTATAGGGTTAAATGTAGAAGCAAAATGTATATAAACAATAGTACAAAAGCTTGAGGAGAAATGTGACATTTACTACAGTAAGGTGTTTGGACCATATGTAAAGTGGTATAAAAACTACTTGAGAAGTATATTATAATAAATCTTATAATCTAATAATTGATAAAATGAATAAAAAAATAGCCAATAAAAAATAATAGAAAAGGAGAAAAGAGAAGTACCCATGAAATACTGAAATACACTTAAAAGCTCAATTAACAGGAGAAAATATAAGATTCTCCTTTATTCTAAAAAAGCCATCTTATAGTGTAGAAAAAAAAAAATCATAATTTAAACTACTATAGCAATAATTATTTCAGGTAAGCATTATAAATGAATGTTAAAGCTAGTGCATGAAAGTTTCAAGACAGTTTTACACAGTCTCAAAGTATCTCCCCACAAGATAATTATTCATGACAAAGAGAAAACAGTAATCCTGTAGTGGAAAAACCGTATAAATACCACTTAAAACAAGTAAGCAAAGTTAATATCACCAGTAAAGGCCCAGCCATATCAGCATCATCACCTAACTTCAGATATGATGCAATAGGACAAATGCAACATTCTTTCTGCAACATTCCTGCCAAAAGTGCATAACTTGAATATGAAAATGTGAGTATTAGACAAGCCCAAATAAAAGGATACTGCAATATAACTGATCTGCACTTTTGAAAAAGGTCAATGTCATGCAATCCTAAGACAGACTGAGGTACTGTTTCCAACCAAAGAGAGAGAACTGAATGTAAGGTGACAACTGGATGTAAGTCTTGATGCTGGATTTTTCTGTTGCCATAAAAAGACACTGGNCAAAGTGAAGTCGCTCAGTCATGTTCGACTCTTAGTGACCCCATGGACTGCAGCCTACCAGGCTCCTCTATCCATGGGATTTTCTAGGCAAGAGTACTGGAGTGGGTTGCCATTTCCTTCTCCAATGCATGAAAGTGAAAAGTGAAAGTGAAGTTGCTCAGTCGTGTCCGATTCTTAGCGACCCCATGAACTGCAGCCTACCAGGCTCCTCCACCCATGGGATTTTCCAGGCAAGAGTACAGGAGTGGGTTGCCATTTCCTTTTCCGCAAAATATCTCTAGACAAGGCCAAATATACCTTGTTGGTACCAACTGCCCCAAAAGAATCACTGCAGACAAGATCATTAAAACAGAGATTAATGTTCCAGGGAAAAACATAAGCATGATACAAAGAAAAACAGGAATTCCAGTAAAATCAATAACAATGCACTATAGGGTTAAATGTAGAAGCAAAATGTATATAAACAATAGTACAAAAGCTTGAGGAGAAATGTGACATTTACTACAGTAAGGTGTTTGGACCATATGTAAAGTGGTATAAAAACTACTTGAGAAGTATATTATAATAAATCTTATAATCTAATAATTGATAAAATGAATAAAAAAATAGCCAATAAAAAATAATAGAAAAGGAGAAAAGAGAAGTACCCATGAAATACTGAAATACACTTAAAAGCTCAATTAACAGGAGAAAATATAAGATTCTCCTTTATTCTAAAAAAGCCATCTTATAGTGTAGAAAAAAAAAAATCATAATTTAAACTACTATAGCAATAATTATTTCAGGTAAGCATTATAAATGAATGTTAAAGCTAGTGCATGAAAGTTTCAAGACAGTTTTACACAGTCTCAAAGTATCTCCCCACAAGATAATTATTCATGACAAAGAGAAAATAGTAATCCTGTAGTGGAAAAACCGTATAAATACCACTTAAAACAAGTAAGCAAAGTTAATATCACCAGTAAAGGCCCAGCCGTATCAGCATCATCACCTAACTTCAGATATGATGCAATAGGACAAATGCAACATTCTTTCTGCAACATTCCTGCCAAAAGTGCATAACTTGAATATGAAAATGTGAGTATTAGACAAGCCCAAATAAAAGGATACTGCAATATAACTGATCTGCACTTTTGAAAAAGGTCAATGTCATGCAATCCTAAGACAGACTGAGGTACTGTTTCCAACCAAAGAGAGAGAACTGAATGTAAGGTGACAACTGGATGTAAGTCTTGATGCTGGATTTTTCTGTTGCCATAAAAAGACACTGGGACAATTGGCAAAATCTTGATAACTGAAGTGTGGTAATACAAAACAGAGAATGACTTTGTTTTTAAGAGAGAGGCTATTAACAGGGTAGAGAAAAAGAAGAAATGATAAAAGGATGAGAGGAAGAGAGCAGATGGAGAGGGAGACAGGGATAAAATGAGGAAAAGAGGGATGAAGGGATAAAGATTATAAAAAAGGAAGGAGAGAGGGGAAAAGGAAGGAAAAAAGGAGAGAACGGAGTATGAGAGCGAAAGATAAAGTAGATACAGAAAACTGTTAATACTGGGGGAATTCGGGTGACGGATGCTGTGTAGTAAAGAACCTGGCCTTGCCCAAAGAGAGAAACTGCCTCTGCCTTCAGCTTCATGAGGCACTATGTCATACCTGATAGGAGTGTCCTTGTTTAGAGCAGGGGTTGGCTGCACTAAAAAAGGCCTCATTTAGGATGAGTCTTCAGGTCATATGATATTATCAATCCATCTGAAACCATCACATGGGCAATCAACTGAACATGTCTATATATGAAAGATACAATAGAAATCCTAGACTCTAAAACTCCAGTGAGCTTTTCAGACTGGCAACACGGAGCATATTGACGCAAGGATGGTAATGCAACTTGAGGACAATAGAAACTTTGCTTTTAGAACCCTCACAGACTTTGCCCTATGCCTCTCTTCCCTTGGCTGGTTATAATCTGTACTCTTTACTTGTAATGAACTATCTGTTGTTGTTCAGTTGCTGAACTGTATAATGAACTATAACTAGGAATATAATAGGTTTCAGTGAGTTCTTCAAGCAAATTTTTGAATCTGACAGTATTTGGGGAGCCCTCCTGTGCAATCTCCAAACCTGCAATTGGTGTCAGAAGTGAGTAGTCTTGTGTGGCCTCTTTCTTCTAATTTTGTAGTCAAACCCTAACTCCTTGAAGTTAGGGTTAGAAGTGTTGGGTTGACAAATAGTGCTCTCAGTCTCACGGTTTGGCTAAATCTGGGTAGGGACAGAAACATTATTTTTCAACTTTCTTGGAGTAGTTTTTCATAATTAAACTTTCAATTCAAATTAATTTCAATTTGACATAACTTTTTATGTAACTGTAAACAAACTTAAAAAACAAATTTTGCATTTAACACAGCAAAAATAATTTTCTTTCCGTATAACCTCTTGAATTCTACTGTTTTAGTTATCTAAACTCTTAAGCTTTTGAAAAAGATAAAAATGACTTTCCAGAGTTCCTAAATTCCTACCACCAGAAAGTTTTTTTTCATCATTAATAGGATCAGTGCATAGAAAACATAGAATTTAGTTAGCATTACTTAGTTAACCAAGAACTCTAATTTCTCCCAGTAGCAAGAAGTGAAACATTTGAAGGGATTTTTAAAATTGTTTTTCTTTTAAATAACAGTGCTATGAAATATAAAGCAGTCTCTTCTTCAGTGAGTTATAACCTCTGCTTAACTATCAGTGAAAATGCTTCTGTAACCATATCTCCTTCAGAATTTGTTCTTGTAAATTCCAAACCTATGATTCCTCAAAAACTGCTTCTATAAAGAACACATGTCTAGTATGTTATATATTTATGATTTGACAGAAATTTTATATGCAGTAAAACTGATTTTTGGTTGGTTGCAACATCTGAACATGAATGCTGCCCAAATGACTAAACATAATTCATAAATTCAAAAATTTCCTTGGAAACTATTTTAAACAGTCAAAAACTAAAAAATTACAAATAATTAAAACTATAATAAAAACTAATATTTACTTATTATCTGTATACTCATAATAAAAGTTATCATCTTAGTTTTGCTAACAAGAGTAACTTTCAGTAAAAATAGTCTGTTTTAAATAGCTACACTTTCCTCATATTTTTGCATTATTATTTCAAATATCACTTAACATTTATTTTCAAAGCAAAGAAACACAGAGCTGACCTATTGAAATACACTTCATGATAAAACCAAATGAGAAAATCTGAGATAGCTATCATCTCAAAATTCTTTTATAGAGGGACAGCAGTCTTAGACATATTCAAAATTAAGTATCTACTTGATCTACAGAAGCTTAAACGTAACATGAACACACTTAAAAAAATAAAGACAAAACCAACTCATTTCTATAACCCATTCAGAGACTTACTTAAATATATATTTTAATAATGAGCTAGTTTAAAAAATAAGAAGAAAATCAAATTTAGACAGAGAAGTTAACAAAAATATAGTACTGATCAATCATCAAAGGTAATTTTTTTCCCCTGAAACACAGCAATTTTGGATTGCTGTTCTTTTCGCCGTCTGCTTGCTTCCCATGAAGGATGAAGAGGAAGCTGTGATTTCTGTTTTGTATTTTCAAATCCTCTTTGTGCTTTCTTATTAAACTGATTCTTGATCTGAGGTTCAATGTGCTGAAAATCTGCAGGAGAAAACAAAATTAATGAAAACTAAGTCTATACATACATGAAGACAAAAACATTTTATCTTCTCAAACCAGTATTTAAGGAAGAAATTTAGTTTTACTTAAGTAGAATACCTCACACTGTTAAAAAATCTAAGCCAAACTGGGAACTTTGAAGTTGAAATACACATTGGCCAGTGAATTTTGGGACACATGCTTTCTACTGTTAATAGATGTTTGTTGTATGCCTCCTAGTATATGCTGTTCTATCTTTTTACATTGACATTAAGAAAGGAAACACAGTCCAGACAACACATAAGGAAAAAAATTTTTAAAAGGGGAGTATTTTTTATTTTTAAAGGAATATGATTCATTGGCATATGATATCTGTGTGTGGAGCAATGCAGCCAGAAAACTCACATGTTTTAACTAAAATATTGAATTCAACAGTGTTGATGGTGAGCTATTTAAAGGGCTATTAATTGATTCCACTCCCTTCTGTTACTGAACAAAAAATTTGTGACTGCAAAGTAACTGCTATATCTACTCAAATTTAAGACACTGTTCTTTTTGACCATAAAGTTATCCATCAAATATGAGGGTGGCAATTTGTAATCTAGCTCTTACCTCTTTCATTATGAGAAACTTCTATTACATTATTTTGAAGAAAGTACTGGGAGACATATGGGCGTGGAAGAACTGAATCAATGCACATTTATAGGATCAGAAAGACAAGCCAAAAAATTTAATACCGATTTATTAATCAGTCCTAAGGGGTGCATAATTTCTTCACTGCTAGTTAGCCACCATTGTCAAGAAGCCTTTTAAAGATCTTAAAAAGAAAATGTCATAATGTTATTGAAACAAGTGTACAATTGGGATAACATTTCCAAACATCGCTGCACACAGATTCAAAACACCCCATATCTTGTACAAATCACATGTGCTCTAGAAATCTGTTATAATACTCCAAGAGTGCCTCTACTGATAAAGAGTAAAGAATTAAAATGTTAAATGAAACCATTTCATGTGACTTAAAATTTGAATAAGACAGTATTTCTAAACTGATATGTATTTTAATAACTTGTAAAGCATACTTGCATGTGAAAATAAATGGATAAATTAAATATCATAAATTTATAAACTAAGTAAAAACAAAAACACGTTCTACTTGGGTCTTCTCATTAGGAAGATGTGGGAATTTTTAAATTTGCAGCTATTCTGTATTTGTGAATATAAGGCCACATATTTCCCAATGACTTTATACAGTCATTAAAATAACTTAAAAATGTGGCATGGGTTTTGCAGTTCTGTAGTAGGTGGTAAGGAAACAATATCTAAAGCTACAAGTGAGTATCCTATGTATTACAAGCGAGTATCCTATGTGTTAGTGAGTATCCTATGTGTTAGGAAAAGGTAAAACTGTTGCTAGTTAAAACTTGGGAAGCAGGCTACATGCTTATGGAACTGCAGCACAAGGTAAGTGTCTGGAAAGAATAAAAAGATTAGTGTACTGAGGCTCTTTGGCAAAGTACTAAAAAGAAAAAGAGAACAGTTCAGGAAAAAACTGGCCAGTTCACAGGTAGATACAAAAGGGAAGAGGGTACAGATAATTGGGCATTTAAGGTTTAGAAAAGCCTTTGGACTCCAAACTGTGAGAGCTAAGATTGAGAAAAATTTTAAGCAGTAAAGACCTACAGAGATGTAGCCCTGGAGCAGAGATAAGAGTAAAGGTATGGCTCTCTCATAAATGCAAAGAAGACAAGCAGAAGGCAAAGGGGAAACGGAAAGATATACCCATTTGAATCCAGAGTTCCAAAGAATAGCACGGAGAGATAAGAAAGCCTTCCTCAGTGATCCATGCAAAGAAATAGAGGAAAACAACAGAATGGAAAAGGCTAGAGATCTCTTCAAGAAAATTAAAGACACCAAGGAAACATTTCATGCAAAGGTGGGCACAATAAAGGACAGAAACAGTATGGACCTAACAGAAGCACAAGATATTAAAGAAGAGGTGGCAAGAATACACAGAACGGTACAAAAAAAGATCTTCATGACCCAGATAACCACGATGGTGTGATCATTCACGGAGAGCCAGACATCCTGGAATGCGAAGTCAAGTGGGCCTTAGGAAACATCACTACGAAGAAAGCTAGTGGAGGTGATGGAATTCCAACTGAGCTATTTCAAATCCTAAAAGATGCTGCTGTGAAAGTGCTGCACTCAATATGCCAGTAAATTTGGAAAACTCAGCAGAGGCCATAGGACTGGAAAAGCTCAGTTTTCATTCTGATCCCAAAGAAAGGCAATGACAAAGAATGTTCAAATTACTGTACAATGGTACTCATCTCACACACTAGCAAAATAATGCTCAAAATTCTCCAAGCCAGGCTTCAACAATACGTGAACCACGAACTTCCAGATGTTCAAGCTGGTTTTAGAAAGGGTAGAGGAACCAGAGATCAAACTGCCAACATCCATCAGATCATGAAAAAACCAATGAATTCCAGAAAAACATCTGCTTTATTGACTACACTAAAGCCTGACTATGTGGATCACAACAAACTGTGGAAAATTCTGAGAGAGATGGGAATACCACATCACCTTGCCTGCCTCCTGAGAAATGTGTATGCAGGTCAAGAAGCAACAATTAGAATTGGACATGGAACAACAGACTGGTTACAAATCGTGAAAGGAGTATGTCAAGGCTGTATACTGTCACCCTGCTATTTCAACTCATATGTAGAGTACATCATGTGAAATGCTAGGCTGGATGAAGCACAAACTGGAATTAAGATTGCCGGGAGAAATATCAATAACCTCAGATATGCAGATGACACCACCCTTTTGGCAGAAAGTGAAGAGGAACTAAAGAGCCTCTTGATGAAAGTGAAAGAGGAGAGTGAAAAAATTGGCCTAATGCTCAACATTCAGAAAACGAAGATCATGGTATCTGGTCCCATCACTTCATGGTAAAAAGATGGAGAAACAATGGAAACAGTGAGAGAGTTTATTTTTGGGGTTCCAAAATCACTGCAGATGGTGACTGCAGCCATGAAATTAAAAGATGCTTGCAAAAGCTTCTGCCTACAATGCGGGAGACCTGGGTTTGATCCCTGGGTTGGGAAGGTCCCCTGGAGAAGGAAATGGCAACCCACTCCAGTACTCTTGCCTGGAGAATCCCATGGGTGGAGGAGGCTGCTGGGCTACAGTCCATGGGGTCGCAAACAATCAGACACAACTGAGTGACTTCACTTCACTTCACTTCCTCCTTGGAAGAAAAGCTATGACCAACCTAGACAGCACATTAAAAAGCAGAGACATTACTTTGACAATAAAGGTCCATCTATTCAAAGTGATGGTTCTTCCAGTCGTCATGTATGGTTGTGAGAGTTGGACTATAAAGAAAGCTGAGTGCTGAAGAACTGATGCTTTTGAACTGTGGTGTTGGCAAAGACTCTTGAGAATCCCTTGGACTGCAAGGAGATCCAGTTTATCCTAAAGGAAATCAGTCTTGAATATTCATTGGAAGGACTGTTGCTGAAGGTGAAACTCCAATACTTTGGCCACCTGATGCAAAGAACTGACTCATTAGAAAAGACCCTGATGCTGGGAAAGATTGAAGGTGGGAGAAGGGGATGACAGAGGATGAGATGGTTGGATGGCATCACCAACTCAATGGACATGAGTTTGAGTAAACTCTGGGAAGTTGCTGAAGGACTGGGAGGCCTGGGGTGCTGCAGTCCATGGGGCCGCAAAGAGTCAGACTTGACTGAGTGACTGAACTGAATTGAAATCAAACAGACTCAATATTACTGGTAAGTTTTGTCTGTATCTTTCCTACTGGCAGAACAGAGAGTTAAAAAAAACACATAAAATACAAAAACAAAAAACTATACTGATATTTACAAGATGCTCTATTTTCATTTCTGTGGGCACAGAATTTTTTCAGACGAGTAAGCAACCAGGCTTCTCTAGTGGCTCATTGGTTAAGAATCAGGAGACACAAGTTCCATCCCTGGCTTGGGAAGATCCCCTGGAGAAGGAAACGGCAACTCACTCCAGTATTCTTGCCTGGGAAATCCTATGGACAGAGGAGCCTGGCAGGCTACAGTCCACGGGGTCATAAAAGACTCAGACACAAAAGTCTCAGACACAACTTCATGACTAAATAACAAGTAAGCAACCAGAGTTTTTCGTCTTTCCTCTTCGGAAAGGAACTGCTCAACTGTATGTGGAAGTCAGGTAGTTATTAGTACATACCCAGGGTTTTGCTTCTTGGAACCTGTTCTCTGTGATTTCTAAAAGAAGAAAAACATCATTAGGATAATTTAATATTGAAAGAAATCCTCTGACTTTAAGAAGACAACATAATAAGAATGTTGATAAAAACTTACTTTAAAAACTATCATGCTCCTTTACCTCCCCCACTAGAAACAATTAAAAAATTATGAAAACCCCATGTTTTAGCTACATCAAAGGTTTGTTAGATCCCAATATCACTATGGGCTTCCTAGGTGGCACTAGTAAAGGTGGTAAAGAAGCCACTTGCCAATGCAGGAGACGCAAGAGAAATGAGTTTGATCCTTGGGTGGGGAAGATCCTCTGGAGTACGGATCAGCAGCCCCTTTTAGTACTCTTGCCTGGAGAATCCCATGGACAGGGGACACTGGTGGGCTACAGTTCATGGGGTTGCGGAGTCAGACACGACTGAGCGACTAAGCACAGTATTGCTACAGAAGTATGTAGGAATCTTTCTCTTAACATCCTTATCGTGATTTCTGGCTATAAAATATCCTGTCTTGGTTACCTTGGATGCTTGAGAATCATCTAGACAAAGAATTTCAAAAATCTTCTTACTGGAGCAATGAATCACATGTAATAAAAATTAATAATTTTGGGGAAAAGAAAGTGATAGTGGTGTGTAATTTTCAAGTGAGAAAAAAAAATAAATCTTTTGAAGGCAGAGTTGGGAGCTACAAGGACTAATTTAATAATTTTCAAGGCTTCAAAGATGGTTTATGTGTCTTTTCCATACTCTTACTTTCTGGGAAAATTTCAACATCACTTTTTTTCTGTTTTATTAAAAATTATGCCTAACCTATTTATTATAGAAAAAGTTGTTTACTGAAGAAGATAGCTAACCATGATTTTTATTCTAAAATGTAAAGATATTGCCTAACATTAGAATTACAAATGAAATTAAACCTATATATTTACAACAAAACAGCTGGAAAAAACAGTGATTATAGAAGGGATAAGGATGACCACCAAGTATAAGCACCACCAAATAGAAAGCAGTCTGGAGATACTTGGTTTTAGGGCAAGCAAGCAGCCTTTTATACTGAAAAAGGAAAATGTATAAAACAATTGTTTTACAATAATGCTCTAGGTCAACAAGAGAAAAAATAAAACAAAACAAAAATTCACCACAGTCTTTTCAGAAAGTTCTGTTTAGAAAGTGAAATACATGAGACATTTTCAAAGGTTTTCACCAAAAGTTAAAAGTTTCAAAACTTTGATAAGTGAAGGAATAAACTTAAATTAGCTAGACATTAAATTAGATACATTATTTATCTATATTATCTCATTTTCTGATGAGGCTGGAAGAATTTGGCATTATCATATGTGTATCTGTATATATTACTCCAATATAAAGTTGGAGAGGGCCAAGTCTAAAGACAAATTCTGTACAAACTATAATTATGTATGAGAGATAGCCATCTCAATGTCAGGATGTGTAGATATTTCATACCTTTCACAAATTAAGAATAATTATTTCAGAATGAAAAAATATTCTTACCTTTCAAGGCTCTTAGATCCAGATAAAGACTGGAAAAACACTGATTCAAACCTCCTTGCCTCTGTACGTGGCTTGTTTTTATCATTTTGTAAATTTTGATGGGTTTCAAGTATATCTTCTTCAAGCAACAATTTTTTGGGGGGGGTTTGACTTTTATCTGAAAAACGACAACTACTTTCCTTCTTTCGTGCCCGTTTGACTTTCCCAATGAAGAAGTCATCACCACTATCACTATCCTCAGACATGGAAGACTGTTTGTAAAACCTTTCTTCTGTGCTATCATCAAAATATTCCTTCTCTTCTTCATATAGTTCTTCTCCATCACTGTCAACATCAAGTGAGCTACTGGACTCTTTCATTTTTTTGGTTTTACTTAATGCTTTCATTTTGGGGGCTGAAGGTGTCTTCTGGGATGCTGAGGGAGTTGCAGAATCTTTTTCAGAAGGCTTTGATAGAGAATTTGGGACGTCCACTGCTTTGGGCCCATGATCCATCTTGGCTATTTTTTCTTTTGGATTATTTATAGGTTTCTTTGCCAATATTTTGGCTTCCTTGTCTTTTTGTTCACGGATAATAGTTCCTTCATGCTGTAACTTACTGGCATCATCATTTGAACACAAAGTGTCCTTGGAATGATTTTCTTCTGAAGCACTGCTTGATGACTTAACTTCAGCAACATTTTGTCTTGCATCTTTAAAGGATTTGACAGCAGCTGCAAGAGAAACAGCACATGACTTGTTTCAGCACTGAAACAAATAATAAAAAACATCACTGTTTTAGTACCATATTTCTTAAATTATTTGGAAATACTTAACAGAATGATTGGAATTTAAATTACATATACATAATAGGTGCAAATTCACAAAGAACTCTATTACTTTTATGAAATGCTCAGAGATATCCATTTTAAATCTAAAATTAAATTTATTCTTTCATGTATCATGTTAAGAACAGTAAAAACTTCACTGAATATAAATGAGTAAAATGGCAACTTTAATTTCTATAACAATAATGTATTAATGCAATTGCAGGGTATTATAAATTATGCTTTCAGGCATAAAATGGCAACTTTAATTTCTATAACAATAATGTATCAACACAATTGCAGGATATTATAAATTATGCTTTCAGGCATAATTATCTTCTAATCTGTGTCAGAAGCATTTAGTTCTTTCATTATATTTTATAATATACAAACATAAATAAAAATTATGTGACTAAATGGCAAGGTAAGTAATAATATGAATTATTTCAATATTTAGAAAGAGCTTCCTTGGTGGTTCAGATGGTAAAACAAATCTGCCTGTAATGCGGGAGACATGGGTTCAATCCCTGGGTTGGGAAGATCCTCTGGAGGAGGGCATGGCAACCCACTTCAGGATTCTTGCTTTGAGAATCTCCATGGACAGAGGAACCTGGCAGGATACAGTCCATGGGGTCGGAGAGTTGGACACAACTGAGTGACTAAATATAGCAAAATATTTAGAAAGTCAGTTGTATTTAAATTACCATGAGTATTATCTATTTTAAGAATTTATAAAATTTAGGAATTTAGAAAAAATGCAGAATTTTTTAGATATAAAAAAATTTTCCTACAAATGCTAAAATGCTAATGTATTCCTAAAAATGCTTCTTACATTTGGAAGCATTTGAAAGGACATTTATAATGTAAAAGATCATCAGAAGTTAAAAAAAATCATAAAAGTAAATAAATGAATGGCCATTTATTCAAATTATTTACTGAAAATGGCTTAAGTCATTTAATTCATACCTTTCAGCACATCTATTTTTTTCTTCAGAAGAGGGTGCACTGCTAGTCTAGCAACTGCTCTTTCAGCAGCAGTCGAATCAGGCTGCAAATTGAAATAATAAACACATGGGGATAAAAACTAACACTATTAAGAAGTGAATAAAATGCAACTCATTATAATTTTTAAAAGTTAAGAGTTAGGCAACAGAAATTTGTTAATATTCTAACTAGGTAACTCACCTATATAATGCATTCTAAAGGTAACATGCTGAAAAAAACCCTACTGTTCTTGACAATTAAAATTATGTAATCAATTAACAAATATTCTTTGAGTAATTAATACTGTTCCAGAATTGTGGTAGGCATCACGTGTGATATTTTTAAAAATGTAATATAGATCCTGCAGTCAAAGAGTTTAAAAATCTAGTATAGAATACTAAAATAACATGAAAGAATCAAGTAACATATTAGTACTAAGCTAGGTGATATAATCCATGACTAATATAATGCCTGAAGTTGCATTTACTAGAGACCAAGAGTTATCAAATACTACATATTTTTATGTTGAATGACTAATATCACTATTTCATTCTCAGAACCTTTCACCAGTGCCTCGCTTATAGACAACACTTTGTAAATGTTTGATGATGACTGAATGCGATTATATACACATAATGATGTGTGTGTGTGTATACACACATACACAAACATAGACACACACATACATAGTATTTATTCATTGAGAAAATTCACAGTTCAGACTACTTTAAGTAAATATCATCTGTGGTTGAAAGTTCCAAATTTCTACCTCAAGCTCTAACTTGATCTCCAGACTCACATATCCAACTACCTACTTGACATGTTAAAAGAAAATTCTGTAATTTTCTCCTGAAACTTTAAACCTTTTTCCATCTNTTCACAGTTCAGACTACTTTAAGTAAATATCATCTGTGGTTGAAAGTTCCAAATTTCTACCTCAAGCTCTAACTTGATCTCCAGACTCACATATCCAACTACCTACTTGACATGTTAAAAGAAAATTCTGTAATTTTCTCCTGAAACTTTAAACCTTTTTCCATCTTACTAGATATAAGTTTAATTTTTCTGGTGGTTAAGGGCTAAAACTCATGATCATTCCATTATGTTTCTCCTTTCTTCACAGCTCACAATAAATCCTTCAGCAAATCCTGTGATTTCATCTGCAAAATCTATCCAGAACCAGTCACTAATCACCATTTCTACTTACTTCCTTAGACTAAATCACCAACACCTCTCACCTGGACCAACGCAATAAGCCCATAACTGGTCACTCTCCATTGGCTTTTGTTCTTCCACAGACTATTTTCCATATAGCAGTCATAGTGAAGTTTAAATGTAACCAGATCAGGATACTTCTGTATGGGTTCTTTTGAAAGCTTTACTACCTTCTGATGCTTAAACTATCCCTTTGCAAGTTCTTCTCTACTTGGCTGATCATTTCATTATATTCAGGTCTCTGCTCAAATGTTATCTGAATTAACACAACACTTTTCATTACCATTTACTTCATATCACAAGAGGCAGGGACTTTGTCTTCCACATTCCTGTAGACCTAGTGCCTAAAACAATAACTGATAACAGTTGGTATTTAATAAACACTCCCTGAAGCATGTAAAAATTTCACTAGTGTATAAAAGCAGAGCTATAAGTTTTAAACATCTTTATATTTACCCTCATTGTTAATAGCCCAATAAGGCTATTTTTCCTCCCAGTAATAAACACAAATGAGTACCTAAGGAAAAGCAAGATAATAGCTTGAAATCTATTCTGTTTGGAGAATTTATCTAGGTAAAAATCACTCAGAAAACAACTTTAGGCCTGGTGCAAATCCTGTGCAAGGATCACTTGCTGCCTAATTACCTTTTTTATCTTGGGTCAAATGGTATTACCCTCAAATTTTATACCTAACAAGAAACTGAAAACGTGATCCTAGTTGGACCAGGGGCATTGCAGATATAATTAAGAGGACAGCATACTGGTTTAGGATGGCCTTAAATCTATTATGACTGGTATCCTTATAAGGAAGACACGTGGATACAGACACAGGAGACAGAAAGGGAATAACACTGAAGTAAAGGTTGGGTGTAGCCTTCCATAAGCCAAGCTGGAAGAAGCTACTGGCTCCACTAAATGAGGAGGGAAACAAAAAGAGTGAGGAAGGCATGGATATGAGAAACAGGAAATCCAAATGCCCAGGATGGTGACAGGGGATTTAGATTTATATTCAGAATACCTAGTGTTATTAAATATCTTGAGGAGATTTCAAAAACCAACNCTGGAAGAAGCTACTGGCTCCACTAAATGAGGAGGGAAACAAAAAGAGTGAGGAAGGCATGGCTATGAGAA
Organism: Neotragus moschatus; assembly: GCA_006410615.1. NCBI lineage: Eukaryota > Metazoa > Chordata > Mammalia > Artiodactyla > Bovidae > Neotragus > Neotragus moschatus. Next base: position 94,705 of record SJYA01001137.1, on the reverse strand, counting down.
ACAGGAAATCCAAATGCCCAGGATGGTGACAGGGGATTTAGATTTATATTCAGAATACCTAGTGTTATTAAATATCTTGAGGAGATTTCAAAAACCAACAAGGAATTTGGTTTTAGAGTACACAATCAAGAAAATAAACATAATAATTACAAACTATAAGTAGAAATATTATACAGAAAAACAAAAGAAATATTCACTAAATGACTCATAGCCAAGATAACATAATCATTAAATGTTCGCCTCATCTAAATCTGACCCAAGCATATTAGGAAGACAGAAGAGATAAAGAGGGTACATATATGACCCAGAGGCTGAAGGAGGAAAGAGATCTAAATCCTTGTAAACCACAGCAAGAAGTCAATAGCTAGTGCTTAAAATGTACTAATATAAACATAATTGATGTGGGGGTAAATTCCATAAGAATCAACTGTAACTGAAGGTGGGGGACGACCAATAGAGAACTATCCTTTCTCTCTCTCTTTCTCTCTCTCTCACACACACACACACACACATATCATGTAGAAGTATCTGATTTTCAAAATCAGTGGCTGGCAAACTAACTCATGTGCCAGTTTCTCACCTGCTATCTGCTTTTAAAAATAAAGTTTTATTGGAACATAAAACCAAATTCAGTCATCTATGGCTGCATTATGTCACCATTGTATTGTTCAGTAGTTGTGACAAAGACTGTAAGGCCTAGAAAGCCTAAAATATTTACAATATGGTCCTTTATGGAAAGTTAATGTTGCTCTATATTATATGCAAGAAGAATCTTCAGTGGGATCAACCAAAAACTGATGAAAACAGAAAAAACATTTTTTTTTTTTAAAGCAAGCTCATGATGTCTAAAACTTGAATTTAAAACAAAAACACTGTCCTGATAATTCTGCTGCCAAATTGAGGCAATGGGTTATAGCCCTAAATGCAGCAAATGTGCTTCCTGAACTGTGATATAATAAGATATTCTGGCTTAGTAGAAACAATTTGTTGCTCAATGCAGAGGCACTACTCTTAATCCTCAGGACTAATTCTATGTAAAAACACTTATATGTGAAAACAATGACAATGAAAACAAACGACTAGTCCTGACAAAGTTATACACACCACAAGAATCTTCCTTTAGGTTACAAGGGAAAAGAAGACATTCCAACAGCATCTGTTTTTTCTTTAACTGTTTCTTTCAGTATATTTTCCCTGCTGCTGCTGCTGCTAAGTTGCTTCAGTCGTGTCTGACTCTGCGACCCCATAGACAGCAACCCACCAGGCTCCCCCGTCCGTCCCTGGGATTCTCCAGGCAAGAACACTGGAGTGGGTTGCCATTTATTTCTCCAATGCATGAAAGTGAAAAGTGAAAGTGAGGTCGCTCAGTCGTATCCAACTCTTCGCGTCCATGGTATTTTCCAGGCAAGAGTATTGAAGTGGGGTGCAAATTGCATTTTCCCTGGGTAGCAACTAAAAATTCAATTCACTTCAAAGAAAATTCCTGATGATGTATGAATGACTGTATCTGTAAAGCAGAAAAACTAGACAGTAACTATTTTTATCATGTGAGTTAATTTCACATGTTTTAGATNTGGGTAGCAACTAAAAATTCAATTCACTTCAAAGAAAATTCCTGATGATGTATGAATGACTGTATCTGTAAAGCAGAAAAACTAGACAGTAACTATTTTTATCATGTGAGTTAATTTCACATGTTTTAGATAAGAAGTTCTGGGAATCCAAAATAGATTTTGACTAATGTATTCATGTATAATTGTTCAAAGTTATATTTATTACTGTTCCAAAATCTCTGTTTTGACAACTTGCAGAGTTTTAATGACCTGGGCGTTTTTCTTTCCAGAGCTAGCTGCATCTTTCCAGTTAGTTAGAAAAAGTTTAAAAGAACAGTGGTAGTAGGTGCATATCAAGTGTAGATACTAAGTAACACTACTTTGATAAGAATCACTTTATCTTTGAATTTACTTAGCAGTCCTACTTCTGTGCTCTGGAAGATATCTCAGAGTAACCTAACCCTTAGTGATCCAATTTCAGTAAGTTTTATTTAAAAAAATAGGAGCCCTAGAATATTATTTAAAATTGTATAATTACATATGACTTCTAATAAATGAAGTGTTGTTCTTATTACATATCATTCTGTTTAACTGTATTTTTATGCTGCAACCTTTGCAGTGGACTTATTTGGGAAGAAGACCAGGTTAATAAGAAGTGAGATTGACTAAAAAAGAGTCATTGTATTCCATAACCCTAGGGTTGGCATTCATACTAGTTGTCACAATTGGAGTTGTACAGTATATTGCTTATGCACCCAAATGTAAGCAGTGAATTCAAACAAAAACATTAAGGCTTGAGTCAACAAGCTACACAGGTCTATAAAACTAATAAGTAGTTACTAATCAGGTATGATTACGTAACAATAAGTAGAATTATGTATATCACAGCTTTAGGTTTTCTGATTATATGCAGTTTGTGTTTTTAAAGAAAACAGTTAATGATATCAGCAAATAAAATTTTTATTATTCTTCTGAAAGTACACTGTTGATGAGTAATTACTTTAAAATAAAGATATATAACAAATTCTCATTCTTTGTGCTTCCTAGTTTGATAGCTAGTGTGTGATGACAAGCCCTGGTGGCTCAGATGATAAAGAATGCAATGTGGGAGAGCCAGGTTCAATCCCTGGGTCAGGAAGATGCCCTGGAGAAGGGAATGGCAACCTGCTCCAGTGTTCTTGCCTGGAGAATTTCATGGACAGAGGAAGCTGNATATATAACAAATTCTCATTCTTTGTGCTTCCTAGTTTGACAGCTAGTGTGTGATGACAAGCCCTGGTGGCTCAGATGATAAAGAATGCAATGTGGGAGAGCCAGGTTCAATCCCTGGGTCAGGAAGATGCCCTGGAGAAGGGAATGGCAACCCGCTCCAGTGTTCTTGCCTGGAGAATTTCATGGACAGAGGAAGCTGGCTTGTTGAGGAAGTGTCCATACTATAGCAGTGTCCAGTACTATGAGGCAGTGTCCATGTCCTTAACAGTAGCTAGGATAAACACTACTCCATTGGTAGGAATACAATTCTGCTTAAAAAAAATAAGGAGACGAATGGGTTTCTCTAATGGTTTCTCTAATGCCAATCCTTTTCAAACTCTTTCAGAAAAAAAAAAAGAAGGCAGAACATTATTAAAGTACCAAAATTCAGCAACCACCACCCTGATCAGTCAGCAGTCATAAATTTCAAGGTAAGACCCTCCACCAGCAAAAAGAATACAACTTGCTGAAGACTCAGATGATGGCTAGTACTTTTCAGCAAGGAAGTATTTTAAATAAAGGTATGCACATTTTTTTAGACATAATGCTATTACACACTTCATAGTCTACAGTAGTGCAAACATGACTTTTANACCAACCTAGACAGTACATTAAAAAGCAGAGACATTACTTTGCCAACAAAGTCCATCTAATGAAAGCTATGGTTTTTCCAGTCATCATGTATGGATGTGAGAGTTGGACTATAAAGAAAACTGAGCACCAAAAAATTGATGCTTTTGAATTGTGGTGCTGGCGAAGACTTGAGAGTCCCATGGACTACAAAGAGAACCAACTAGTCCATCCTAAAGGAAATCAGTCCTGAATATTCATCAGAAGGTCTGATGTTGAAGCTGAAACTCCAATACTTAGGCCACCTGATGCTAGGAAAGACTGAAAGCGGGAGGAGAAGGTGACGACAGAGGATGAGATGGTTGGATGGCATCACCGACTGATGGACATGAGTCTGAGCAAGCTCTGGGTGTTGCTGATGGACAGGGAGGCCTGGTGTGCTGCAGTCCATGGGGTCTCAAAGGGTCAGAGGTGACTCAACTGAATGACTGATACATAAGGATACAACTATCATCTCTTGAGGCTCAGAATCTTTCACTAATTTAAAAGTTTAAAACAAACGCACAAATAACTAATCTAAAGCAGAACATGATAAACTTCAGAGGAGACACTGAAAATGTTGTGGAGGTTTATAGAAGAATTAAAATATAGTCAAACATCTCAAATTTAAATAAAAATATTTTGAAGCTTAAAAGCCTAAGCAATCTCTATTAACAAATAGAGATTTGTTANAGAGTTGGACTATAAAGAAAACTGAGCACCAAAAAATTGATGCTTTTGAATTGTGGTGCTGGCGAAGACTCGAGAGTCCCATGGACTACAAAGAGAAGCAACTAGTCCATCCTAAAGGAAATCAGTCCTGAATATTCATCGGAAGGTCTGATGTTGAAGCTGAAACTCCAATACTTAGGCCACCTGATGCTGGGAAAGACTGAAAGTGGGAGGAGAAGGGGACGACAGAGGGTGAGATGGTTGGATGGCATCACCGACTGATGGACATGAGTTTGAGCAAGCTCTGGGTATTGCTGATGGACAGGGAGGCCTGGTGTGCTGCAGTCCATGGGGTCTCAAAGAGTCAGAGGTGACTCAACTGAATGACTGATACATAAGGATACAAATATCATCTCTTGAGGCTCAGAATCTTTCACTAATTTAAAAGTTTAAAACAAATGCACAAATAACTAATCTAAAGCAGAACATGATAAACTTCAGAGGAGACACTGAAAATGTTGCGGAGGTTTATAGAAGAATTAAAATATAGTCAAACATCTTAAATTTAAATAAAAATATTTTGAAGCTTAAAAGCCTAAGCAATCTCTATTAACAAATAGAGATTTGTTAATCTCTCTTTCACATCTGCAAGAAACAAGTCATCACAATATTGGGAGATATGCAGGAAACCACAACTTTCCTTATTTGAAGTTGACACAGTGTTTTCCTTGGAGCATTCTCAGGAAACTGTGGTTTTCACACACCTCCAGTTTCTTCCATTTCAAATAAGTTAAATAAAAAAGGGAAAACACCTCATCTTTGAATGGAAAAATTTTATTTTGGCATATGGGTATTTCTTAGAACACAAAGCATGTGGTGCTCAATTTTGAAAAGAATTTTGAGAATGTACATGTAAATATAAACAGAAGTCTAAAAGTGGAACAGCTCTCTTACATGCAGTGTTCATTGCTTTGAAATGTTGTTGCCTTAGAGAAGAACTAACACCTATTTCTGCTCAAACTGTCCTAAAAAATTGCAGAGGGAGAAAAATTCCCAAACTCAGTCTATGAGGCCATCACCATCCTGATATCAAAACCAGACAANAGAACACAAAGCATGTGGTGCTCAATTTTGAAAAGAATTTTGAGAATGTACATGTAAATATAAACAGAAGTCTAAAAGTGGAACAGCTCTCTTACATGCAGTGTTCACTGCTTTGAAATGTTGTTGCCTTAGAGAAGAACTAATACCTATTTCTGCTCAAACTGTCCTAAAAAATTGCAGAGGGAGAAAAATTCCCAAACTCAGTCTATGAGGCCATCACCATCCTGATATCAAAACCAGACAACAGTATCACAGAAAAGGAAAATTACAGGCCGATATCACTGATGAACATAGATGCAAAAATTCTCAACAAAGTTCTAGCGGACAGACTCCAACAACACATTGAAAGGAACAAACACCATTATCAGGTGGGGTTTACCCAAGGGATGCAAGGATTCTTCAATATATGCAAATAAGTCAAAGTGATACACCATGTTAACAAACCGAAAAATAAAAACCATATGATCATCTCAATAGATGCAGAGAAAGCTTCTGACAAAATTCAGCACCCATTTATCATAGTATAGTAATAAAAAACAACCTCTCCAGAAAATTTGCAGGAGGAATTTTTACCTCAACATAATAAAGGCCATACACAAGAAACCCCATAGCAAACATTATTCTCAACAATGAAAAACTAAAAGCTTTTCTTCTAAGATCAGGAACACTTACCACTATTATTCAGTATAGTTTTGGAAGTCCTGTTGCTGCTGCTAAGTCACTTCAGTCGTATCCAACTCTGTGCGACTGGCAGCCCATCAGGCTCCCCTGTCCCTGGGATTCTCCAGGCAAGAACACTGGAGTGGGTTGCCATTTCCTTCTCCAATGCATGAAAGTGAAAAGTCAAAGTGAAGACACTCAGTCATATCTGACTCTTAGCGACCCCATGGACTGCAGCCTACCAGGCTCCTCTGTCCATGGGATTTTCCAGGCAACAGTACTGGAGTGGGTTGCCGCTAGCCACAGCAATTAAAAAAGAAGAAGGAATCCAGGTTGTAAAATAAGTAAAACTCTCATTGTTTGCAGATGACATGATACTACACATAGAAAACCCTAAAAATACCACAAAGTAACTACTAGAGCTAATCAATGAATTTAGTAAAGTTATAGCATATAAAATCAATACACAGAAATCCCTTGCATTTCTATACACTAACAATGAAAAATCTGAAAGAGAAATTAAGGAAACAATTTCATTCACCATTTCAACAAAAAGAATAAAATACCTAGAAATAAACCTACCTAAAGAGACAAAAGACCTGCATGCAGAAAATTATGACACTGAGAAAGGAAACCAATGACTACACAAACAGATGTAGAAATCTACCATATTCTTGGATTGGAAGAATCAATATTGTCAAAATGACTGTATTACCCAAAGCAATCTACAAATCAATGCAGTTCCTATCAAATTATCAATGGCATATTTCACAGAACTAGAACTAAACATTTCACAATTTATATGGAAACACACAAGATGACAAATAGCCAACACAATTATGAGAAAGAAATGCCAAGCTGGAGGTATCAACTTCCCTGACTTCAGACTATACTACAAAGCTACAGTCCTCTAAGACAGTATGGTACTGGCAAAAAAACAGAAATATACACCAATGAAATAAGACAGAAATCCCAGGGATAAACTCATGTATACATGGGCACCTTATTTTTGACAAAGGAGGCAAAAATATACAATGGAAAAAAGAAAACCTCTTCAATAAGTGGTGCTGGGAAAACTGGTCAGCTACATGTAAAAGAATAAAATTAGAACACTTCCTAACAACACACACAAAAATAAACTCAAAATGGATTAAAGACTTTTAAGACTAGAAATTATAACGCTCTTAGAGGAAAACACAGGCAGTACATAAATCAAGCAATATTCTCTCTGACCCACCTCCTTGATTAATGGAAATAAAACAAAAATAAACAAATGGGACCTAATAAAACTTCAAAGCTTTTGCACAGCAAAGAAAGCCATAAACAAGATGAAAAGACAACTCTCAGAATGGGAGAAAATAACTGCAAATGAAGCAACTGACAAAGGATTAGTCTCCAAAATATATAAGCAGCTCATACAGCTCAATATCAGAAAAACTAACAACCCAATCAAAAATGGGCAGAAGACCTAAACAGACATTTCTCCACAAAGAAAATATAGAGGTGGCTAATAAACACATGAAAAGATGCTCAACATCACTTATTATTAGAGAAATGCAAATCAAAACTACAATGAGGCATCACCTCACACCAGTCACAATGGTCACCATCAAAAAATCTACAATCAATGCTGGAGACGGTGTGGAGAAAAGGGAATCCTCCTGTATTATGGGAAACAGTATGGACATTCCTTAAAAAACTATAAATAAATCTACCATATGTCCCAGCAAATCCACTACTGGGCATATACCCTGAGAAAAACACAATTCTAAAAGACACGTGTACCCCAATGTTCACTGCAATAATATTTATAATAGCTAGGACATGGAAGCAAGCTAGATATCCATCGACAGATGAATGGATAAAGAAGATGTGGTACATAAATACAATGAAACATTCCTCAGTCATAAAAGGGAACAAATTTGAGTCAGTTGTAGTGAGGTGGATGAACCTAGAGCCTCTTATATGGAGTAAAGTAAGCCAGAAAGAGAAAACAAGTATCATATATTAACACACATACATGGAATCTAGAAAAATGGTACTGAAAAACCTAGTACAGAACAAACTTGTGTCCACACTTGTTGTCTTGTTTCTATATCGATACTATCATGTGTATCATACTATCATGTGTAAAACAGTTAATGGGAAATTGCTATAAATACAGGGAGCTCAGCCTGGTGCTCTGTGATGACCTAGAGGGATGGGTTGGAGTGAGTGGAGGGAGGCTCAAGAGGGAGGCTATATATATATACAATGATGTGTTGGTTTCTGCCATAAGCAGCATGAATAGATTGTAATGTGCTGGCTTATGGCAGAAAACAAAACGTCATAGTAAAGCAATCTTCCATCAGTTAAAAATAAAAATCAAATTGACTAATGGAACTCATACAGGTAGAAAGCTAGTAGCAGTACTTTTAACATTAACTCGACTTCAATTCTAGGTTTTACCTAAAGATAGAAGTCAACACATTCGTATTTGTATTTATTAAAAACATTTAGAAATATAAAAAAGAAACAGTCCTTTTAGTTGAATCAGAAGAATTGTGATAAGTAAAGGCCTTAGAGTCCACATTTAGGAGAGCAGATTTTTCTGTATTCATTAAATTCTTAAAATCCCATGATTCCAAAATGCTTTTATATAGACAGACTTATTCTATCCTTTTGTCCTAAAATTTCATTTTTCAGGCAGAGGCTTTGGTTGTCTAAACCTTGGATCTAACATTTCCTACTGATTGATCACAGGTATATTTTGACCTTTCTGGGCCCACTGTCTCATCTGTTAAATGAGATTATTATCATCTTAGTGAGAAAGCTAATGTATATAAAGTATCTAACAAGTCAGCTACTAGTAGATGTTAGCAAATATTAATTTGCTTCCTCTTATCCTTTAAAATAACTATGTTCTATTCCCTTCCTTTTTTCCATAGTGCCCGGCCAACTGTTCTGCACATAACAGACATATGGACTTGAGAAGTCCTTGAAATTCTGGCAATAATTGTCTGGAAATGTCACAGTTCCAGTGCCCAAACTCTATAGTTTTAAAACTCTCATACAAATATTAACTGGCTACTTAATCTTTCTAATCATTTCTGAATTTGGAAAATGAAGATACTACTAGTATTACTACACACACGTACACACATGCATGTGCACACATCAATGTTTTCACTTGAAATCAATGTTGTAAGATCAACTGAGATACTAATGTATATGGAAGAACTAAGGAAGCTCTAAGGAGTTACACAAATCAGCTTGTTCTGCTCTATTCTGATGGTCAGACAGCTTCAAATGTATAAGCTCTATGTAATAGCCTTATACTACCTCTTCGGTCATCTTTAATTAACTTCCTTTCCTGTGGCAAACTAGTCAGTCTTCTCTCCATGACACTCAGCTTATTTATTAACATATTTTGATACAGAAGAACATTAATTCAATGGGAAGAATATCATAAATGAAATAAAACAGTAACTAAATAGTTGATATCAAATAGCTCAGGAGGAATCTGAAACCATTCTTAAGCAAGGCAAATTCCCTTGGCTCTAAAACCTCAGGGGTTCCATCAAGAACTATAATGTTCACCTCCCTTTCTTTCCTTTCATTTGGAGGAAGGTACCGAAAGGGCAGAAATGTAATGACTTTTTTTTTTTTTGCTTGACAACATTCCAGTTTGATCCAAACTTTCTACGTGTTTATGATACATCTCATGACTATAAATCTAGTCATCACTAGATATGATGACTAGAAATATATTTGTATGTGATATGCAAATGAACTTACTATTTAGAAAATATAAATGATAAGCGAATACAGACGCATTTCCCCATTTTTAGGATTACATTTCACACACTGGAAGGTTAAACAAAAGGTTGTAAATGAAATAAAATGCAATAAAGAAACCTGATTTTACAAACACTACACATAAATTAACAGTAATCTTCCAAGTGAAAATAATCAGACTGAAAAGTTCAAAGAAAAAAAGACAAAGATATTTTGGATATTTTCAAGTTCCAATTAAAAAATACTGTCAAGCTTCAGTGCTGAAATTTAAATGGAAACATAATATTAGGCAAAAAAATAAATGGGTTTTATTTCCATCATAGATTAAATATTACTGAGATACTCTTAGGGTGCAGCAACCAGAAAATGAAAAAAATTTATTCTGGTAAAAACCTTAAATTATTACTTTTTTAAACTCTCAAGAGAAAACAAATACATTCTACCCTATTTTTATACAATTACCACTATTCTATTTAACATGTCATTATTTTGTCAGAAACATATACACCAAGTAAAAAAGTATTACAGAACTAATTTTTTTTCTTCTCTATGAATGAATGCTATGAAGTAAGAATATTTACTGTAGAGTCAGGTAGAATCAAAATAAAGATGCTGTAAAATCATGCTCCTGACTTTTTGGTGTTGCTTTCCTGACAAGGACCTTAACAACAAAAACAAATGTTCCCTTTCTTCAAACATACAACAAGCTTTCATTTTCTGGCCTTCTTACAATAAATGTTTTAAAATTCTAATGTCTAATATCAATTAATTGCAGAGAAATGAGTACTAGTGTACATAAATGTGGAGTTAAGAGGTTTTTTTTTTCTTAAAGCTGTAATAGGAAAACTGCCATTTATAGTTGTAGATTCCAACACATCTCTCCTAGTAATCAATAAAACAAGCAGGCAGAAAGTCAGTAAAGCTGTAAATCATCTGTACAACACCATCAATCCGTTTGACTTAAATGACATTTACAGGACACTGATCTCAATATAATAATATTGCTTTCAAGTGCACATGAAATATTCACCAAGATAAGCCATACTCTGAACAAATAACATAAATGCTAAAGTTAAAAAAATAACAATCATAAAAACTATGCTCATGGATCATAAAGAAAACAAAAAGGTACCCCAAACCCTCTAATTGTTCAGAAATTAAACAATATCCATCTAATTAAACCATAGGTTAAAGGTGAAGTTTCAAGGGAAATTTAAAACATTTTAAAATCGAAGAAAATAAAATATAATATATCATATTTATAAGATGTAGCTAAAGCAGTGCTTAGAGGGAATTTTATTGCATTAAATGTTTATATTAGAAAAAAAAAGAAATGTCTAAATTAGTAATTTAAGCTCCTAAATTAAGAAACCAGAGGAAAGAGCAAGTACACACAAAAGCAAGAGGAAGAAATAATACAGATTACAGCAAATGTGAAGAAAAGTGGAAACAGAAAATCAATCATTACAAAAACCAGTTAATTGAAAACTGTTCCCTGGTGGAACTGTTATGTAGGCTTCAGCAAAATGGAAAGAAATGAAAAAGAGGGAAAAGCAAGAAGCAAGTGTAGCAAACGCAAGGGGCAGAAGATCTGTATAAAAGTCCATATAAGTAACTGTGAACCTAACAGTGGTGTACCCTTACTTAGCTCACTTCTTACTTCCTGAGCTTCAGTTTCCTTACTTACAAAAAGGGGGTAGAAATAATTTCCATAGGATAAATGCAGAGATTAAATAGTTATAAAAACTAGTTTTTGGAAAAAATAAAAAATCTTTGTTCTAAATAATAAGATTAACAGACTAATCGCAGTCTAGCACACAAAAACCACATTAACTTCAACATATCTTTTAAGGTCTCTGGAGGTGTGATATAAGAATAAAGTAAAGTTCATTAATTATCATAAAAATATTTTTGGTAGCAACAGTAGAGCTCAAATAGGGAAAATCATCATACACTAATAGTAACTGGTTTATTCAAGGAAAAAAAGCTAAAAGAAAAAATGAGGTCAAGAATATAAATATGGAACTATTCCCAAAAGAAATACAACTTACTGCAAAATTACCTTTTTGCAGGTTTTTTCAAAGTTGATATCTTCACCAAGAGCAGATTTAGTTACTACATCAGGTTTCAACTCCTGTAAAAGAATAAACTAATTTTATTTATGAGCCTAACTTTAAACCGTCATTATGAGTTGAATTTCCTCCTGTGTTTTGCTTTCAAGGACTCTGTTATTTAAAGAAATTATTACTTATTTTAATGATATTTCAGGACACTGGAAACTCTATCAATTTATAAAGAAAAGCTGATATTTACAGAGAAATACTTAATTTTAATCCTTGATTAAAAAAATCTAAACCACAAATATTTTTCTACTCTCGAAAGGATTAATCTACTTTTATTTTAGAAAACTAAGAAACATAGAAAAACAAAGAAAAGTAAATAAAATTATTGGCAATGTTTACATAATTATAATTTTATTATATATCCTTCTACAAGCTTCTTTCAGAGTTTAAGTTTGATATGCATTCCACTAAGGAACTGTCAGTGCAAAAATCAGACTGATTCTATTCTGTGCAATAGAAGATGGAGAAGCTCTATACAGTCAGGAAAAACAAGACCTGGAGCTAACTGTGGCTAAGATCATTAGCTCCTTATTGTAAAATTCAGGCTCAAATTGAAGAAAGCAGGGAAAACTGCAAGCTCATTCAGGTATGACTTAAATTGCTTACGCTTATACAGTGGAGGTAATGAATAGATTCATGGGACTAGATCTGGTAGACAGAGTGTATGAAGAACTATGGATGGAGGTTCATAACATTAAACAGGAGGTGATGACCAACGTCATCCCCAAGAAAAAAGAAATTCAAGAAGTCAAAGTGGTTGCCTGAGATAACCACTGAAAAATAAGAGAAGTGACGGGCAAAGGAGAAAAGATATACCCAACTGAATGCAGAGTTCCAGAGAACAGCAAGGAGAGGTAAGAAAGCCTTCTTAAGTGACCAATGCCAAGAAATAGAGGAAAACAATAAAATGGGAAAGACTAGAGATCTAAGAAAATTGGAGATATCAAGGGAATATTTCCTATAAAGACAGGCACATTAAAGGATAAAAATGGNTCATTTAGGTAAAAAGTACAGAACTCTAAAAGACAAGTGGTATTTAGAGGCTTGGTCATGAAAGAGTTTCAACAATTTCAGCTTTCAGGCTAGCTATTCAGAAATTGACATATAATCTAACCAGCATCTTGGGAACACTTCCACTTCAAGTACATGGGAAGAAGCTAGCTTGAACATGGTGAGACAGTAAGCCATCTGATCAAAAGGTCCAAGGAACTACATAAAAAAGTTGCGGAATAATTTATGCTTATGTTAATCTTGTCCTTCATTTTCTTGATGGGAAAATGGAATGAAGGGCCTAGAGTATAAGTTTTTCAACAGTGAGAATGGTTTCTTATTCATCTTTGAGTATCTGATCCTAGTACAATGACACATTTATTCAACAGAAATGGACCAGGGCAAAGAAATTTAAAATGCTTATTCCTCAGTGAGAGGTCANTTTTCTTGATGGGAAAATGGAATGAAGGGCCTAGAGTATAAGTTTTTCAACAGTGAGAATGGTTTCTTATTCATCTTTGAGTATCTGATCCTAGTACAATGACACATTTATTCAACAGAAATGGACCAGGGCAAAGAAATTTAAAATGCTTATTCCTCAGTGAGAGGTCAATAAAGTCTCTTATCAAGAGAAAAGTCAAATTCAGAATTTCCAAAGAATTCTTAGATGCCAATGTGGGCTTTTTCTTTAGAAAAGCAAAGAAAAGACAAATACTAGAAAAAACTACAAGGACCCACTAGAGTGCAAAGTAGAACACTACTGCTCAAAAGTACTCTACACTACCTTAATTTTTATGTATAGCAGGAAAAGGCTAAATACTACTTAAGAACTCACTGAAACAAATAGATATATCATGAATGGCCAGGAAACCACACTAGCTAATAAGCCAGGCAGGTGCCATAAAAGATAAGACTGCTCTTTCTGAGAAAAGACTTCATACCAACTCAAAAATTAAGATTCATTTCTAGACCCAGGAAAAGAAACTTTTACACAACAGCTCTGTTCCTATTCCAAAGACATTATACATACTCAGTGTAGAAAGGTCACATGATCCCCTCATGCACTAGACTTAAACATAGTGTTAGTCACTCAACCGTGTCCAATTCTTTGCAACCCATGAACTGTAGTCCACCAGGGTTCTCTGTCCATAGAATTCTCCAGGCAAGAAGACTGTGCCATTCCCTTTTCCAGGAGATCTTAAACTCGGGTCTCATGCATTGCAGGTGGACTCTTCAATGTCTGAGCCACCAGGGAAGCCCTCAACATGGTTAAGAAAATACTGGTAAAATGTGAAAGAAAAGACATCAGTTCAGTGCTTATATGATAATTTTACACTATGCCATTTATAGTATTTGGGGTTAATGATAAGTAAAATGACTAAGACAGGAACACTTAGCTTTCTTTTATATAAAACTAATTCTAGTATCTTTTTTCAGATAAAAGTATTTTTCTTAAATTTTAGAGCTTTCTCTACTTTAAATTTAACCATTTCAAATAATTCTGCAACTTTAAATGCAGAACAAGATGCATTATTACAGATGGTAATTTGCAAATTTTATACCAAAGTCATATATTATGGACTCTGTCGGAAAAAAAAAATGCCTAGGTATATTTCAACTTATGAAAAGAAAGTGTTGAACATTGTTAAATCAAAGAAATTTTAACTATGACCCAAGCACATTAAAAGGGAAAAAGAATGACAATATTAAAATACAAAACTATCCTCAATTAGAAAACCATGGATCAAGAAAAAACAATGGGAGAATGAAGATATCGGAACTATGTAACAGGTATTTAATATTGAATACTTCACTAAACAAGTTTAAAATGAGTGAGAGACTAACATTATACTAGACAAGTAAAACTTGAGCAATTTTACACAACTGTACAAAAATGATGTAAAAATTTTTCACTAAAAAAAGATGTTTAAATTTATCATAAGTGCTCGAGAAATTAAAAATATCAATAATTTGCTAATCAAATGCTAAATGAACTTAAGCTTCTGAAACTGGGCCTAAGTAATTTTTTCCTCCATAGATTTCCTTAATATTCACTTCCTTAATTTCCTTAATGTTCATCTTCTGACTTGTAAGCTTATTCATTAGTGAGCAGGGCTTGTTTTGACTTGTATAAGATACACATTCTTTTGTTTTTTGACATTCAATTCAGTTTTGTTTTCTAGCATCAGCATAACTTGTTTCTTTTATTTGGTTTCAAATAGTTATGATTATCTAAGCCGTGAAACTCCAGTACTTTGGCCACCTCATGCGAAGAGCTGACTCATTGGAAAAGACTCTGATGCTGGGAGGGGCTAGGGGCAGGAGGAGAAGGGGACGACGGAGGATGAGATGGCTGGATGGCATCATGGACTCAATGGGCACGGGTCTGAGTTGGTGATGGACAGGGAGGCCTGGCGTGCTGTGATTCATGGGGTGGCAGAGAGTCGGACACGACTGAGTAACTAAACTGAACTGAACTGAAGCCTTCTTAAAGGTGAAATAAGGCATTAACTACTTTACAATATATGAGTTACTACTCTGTTTATAAAACATTAGGATTATAAGGGACTTCAGCTATCACATAATTCTCCACCTGTGCAGGAAAGGGTTAAGTCAGCAGGCCTGGGCTGCTCCAACTGCACATTCCTGAGAAGGACTAACTTCTTCAGGACTGGCCTTTGGCCAGTTCCTAGGAATTAACTTCTGAGCCCTTGGGCCACAGGCTTACCAAGTTGATCAGGTAGTTTACCCTAGTAATGTGATTTATGATGACTCTGTCTTCACTCTGGGGAGTTGGAGTCTGAGTAGTAGAGTCTGGAGAGGAGTCATGCAGGTGATTCATGTCTATGTGACTGGCTCCCAATAAAACCCCTGACACCAAGGCTCAAGTGAGCTTCCCTGGTAGGGAACACTTTGCAAGTGTTGTCATACATCTCTGCTAGGAGTGTGTCCATGTAATCACACTACACTGGCTGAGGGCATCTACAGGCTTATGCCTGATTTTTCCTAGACTTCCCTCATGGGCCTTTTCCTTTTGCTGATTTTAATCTGTATCCTTGAGTATAAATAAACTGTTATTCTGAGTATAAAAGTTGTTTTTTTTCTTTTTTTTTTTTCCTGAGTCCTGTGAATCCTTCCAGTGAATCATTCAACCTTGGGGACCTTCAACCATTCAATTTTAAAAAGAGAAAATGAGAAGCCAATAAAGTTTAAGAAACTCATTAATTTAAACTAACATTGCTCAAGTTTCCCACATTAAAGATAGCCATTCACCAATAACCAGACCCAGCAGAGTATTTCAGTTCCTTATTCCACAGTGCCAGATACTACGGCTTTGCTCATACTCAAAAGAGCAAACTCAGTGGGAATTAGCTAATCTCAAATTTTGATTATTTGGCTATCTCCTTGTCTTTTTTTTCTCTCCAAAGGCTTTCATTTGAACAAATGAATATACCGACTCATAACTAAACACAAAACTAGCGTAATGTTGTCTCTGGCTGAGTGGGGAAAGTATGTTTGCAACCAAACTATTCTATATCAGGCTGTGGGGAGGGACACTAAGACAAAAAATAACTTGAAGTCATTAATCAAGCTGATGCTTTTAATTCCAAGAGACTCTCCTTAAGGTTGGGCTTCTAATGTAATAAAATATAAAACATGTTTGTAGTTTCCAAAATGTGATTAAAACTGGAACATGATATTTTAGATTATGAGGGGTTAATCTCTAATAGCAGGGACTTACAAGGTGCCAAGAAAAGTCTGGGTTCTTGGAGATACTTTTTGTCTATTTGGAAATGAAGCAATAAATGCATTTCTCTGAAATAAAGAATCTGAAATAACTCGTGAGAGAGCTACTGACATCCAAATTCATGCTTTTCCACAGATGGAAATGTCATTATGGTTACCCTTCAGTGACAACAAAAACCCTATTTCCTAAATACTGTTCTACTGTCTCCTAAATACAGTACCAGATGGAACTTCAATAACGTTATACTCTGTCATCATATCGCCAAGGGATTTTTCCAAATAAAACATCACTGCCTTTGTCCTTCACCTATTCCTATGTTATCTACGGCATTTAATGGCGTCTCCAGCCTCTGCTACTCAGGTTAGACAGCTCAGAGTCATCTGAAACTGCGGGTCTCCTCGTCATGCCTCTGCTATGCTCCCATCCCCCTTTCCACTACTCTGTTGTGGTGTCTGTTGAATTTAGTTCCCTCCTTTGGATTACCATTATTTTACCCACAGAATCAGAACTTCATTATGGATTCTGTGGGTTATAATAATGTAACTGAGTTTCCTGCCTCCACAACCAGTAATTCCAAGGACCACTATGTCACTGTCTTGAATACAGAAAGAAGCCCAAAACCTTTATTCTGGTGTTGAAATCCTTTCATTATCTGGTCTCGGTGCCTCTTTCTAACACTATAATACTCTTTTTCCATAAGTCTTATGTGCATTCATTCAGCTTTACACAGAATTCCCTGAATAAGTTTCCTATTCTCCCACCCCAGTATCTTTGCTGTGTGCTTTAAAAATTTTTAGTGCAAAATGCCTTTCTCTAATCAGTCACCTAGCTTTCTCACTCTCTTTCTCCCCAATCAAGATCTATTAATGTTTCAACTCTTTGTTTCTGAGTGTCACTGAAATGAAGCAAGGCTTCTTAGAGACATGGCTGATTAGAATCTGAGACAGAAAAAAGTATAATCCATGTAATGTTTGTTACGCCAGGAAAGAAAATTGGGTTCTCTCAAAAACTCATAAAAGGTAGCTTAGAAAGGATACTATTGGTCAAATTTGGGTGTCAAAAGAATAATGACAGCAAAGAATCATAACCATACTGACCATATAATTAGCTGTTTAAACCAGTACTCATTTGAGAGTGAAATGAGGCTCTATTAAAAATAATGCTGGGACAAGTGATGATTACCAGAACGCCAGGGAAATCTAGTCATATAGCCACCCTAGTCATAATACTTGCCAATTTTTGGATCTTCAAATGCTCTTTTTCTCTTAAAGCCACTTCAAGCAGACTTTTACCACAAATATCCACATCCATCTCATTTTCGTTTTCACTAATCTCCACACTGTTAAATCTGACGAGCAGACCTCAGCACTCCTCTTACTTGAGGAGCATCAGGTGTATTTTAAGCACTTAAAAAAGGGCATGTCATTTGGTAAATGTTCAGAAATACTTGTTAACAGAATAGATACTGAAGTTATTTTTACCCATTTGGTAAATCGTTAAACTAAGTATCTGTTATCTCAGTATTGGGTATAATATATACCAGACATGCTAGTAAACACTGCTCCTGCTCGGGAGCTGAATGAACTACAAGAGCCTACACTTATAACTATGTCTTTCATTCACATTTGTTATTTTTTAATTTTCCAAGTTAAAAACAAAAAAACCCATTAATCTTTATCCATGACTACACTGAGATGTGAATCTAAATCACTAACACAGATAACATAACTTCATTTAGGCAAACTAGTAAAATATTCTAAAAACTTTATAACTCTTGATCCTACAAGTACTTCCTTTACAAATTTTCAAAACAAGCACAATAAAGCCATATAAATTTAAGTCTCCATTCTGTAACCTGTGAAGTTAGAGTCACTTTTAAGAGTCAGTTTCATATTACAGGAAGTTTTTCTTGAGTCCTCAAAGCAGTACTAAGTGGAGCCGCTCCAATGCATCTACCAGTAGATATATTGTATTCTAGCGTATTGTATTCAATACACTGTCCTGAAACTGTTTACATGTCCATGTCTCTCATAAGACTACAAGCTTCTCAAGGGCAAATGCCATACTGATTTCCATATACCTGTAAATTAGCACAGTATTTGGCATACAAAGTACAGATCTAGTACATTTTTGTTGAGCTGAAATAAAGTACTTTGGCCATCTGGATGGTTCTGAAGTCATTATAAAAATGTGCAAACTCTTCAGGCAAAGTACAGTTCTAAACATACCAGGTAAAACTTTCATTTTTTGGATCCTACAGTACAAAGTAAAAGAATAAGAATGATTTCTGCACTAGTCTAAAGTCATAATGCATGGACAATGATGATGGACTGATGTGGTATGCTACGTCTCCAAAAGACCTCTGGTTCAGGAACTCTGTGTCACTGAATAGTTTTGGCCTACCTTTAAAAAAATGGTATTGAAGACAATGGCTATCTCGAATAATATTTCATCCATGCAAATTATATGGAATAAAAGACTACAGACATCCAAAATCTTGAAAAATTAAGAGTACTATACTAGGAACATTGATGTGGCATATTTTATTTAATCCCTACAGCATATAGTTTAGACAGGAATTATTTCAAATTTTAAGGTGAAGAAACAGACTCAAGGACACAAATTAGTTAATGGTACAAAAACAGTATCAATCCAACCTATTAAAAATTTCTAGAAATAATGCAAATGGCTTTATTCTTCTTCACTGTTAGAATTACACCCTTCTGCGTTTTAAAAGTTATCAACTTACTGTTGATTTTAGTTCAAAAACATTTGAAATTCAAATTCTTAAATCCAAAATTCTTCAGTAATAAAATCTCAAACATTAGCATTAGATGGAAAATAAGAAAAAGAAACAAAACATTACCAAACAACTTTGACATAGATCTATCTTCATTTTGATTAGAAAAATTTAATGGTGCTTTGCTATTATCTCTTCAAATATCTGTTTATAATAGATGTGCACAATAATATCTGAAACATGTTACTATTGTGTAGAATATCAGGCGCTGTTTAAAAATACAAATAACCAGAAAGAGTAGAGTTTAATTTTTAAAATAACATGCAAATGACCTGACATAACACAAGGGAAGATGTACTTAAATATAGACTGTTAAAAACTATCACTTAAGAACTATACATATGAAGATGAAGTAGCAGGGCAATTTCTCCTCAGTGTTGTAGCTCTCAACGGTGGGAAAATAAAGATACTCACATTACTGGGGACCTTTTTCAAATTGGCCAAACCTCCCATCCATTATGATATGCATCCCAGGCATGAATTTTTGTGCATTTATCCCCTGCCTCCCCCAGTAAAACCACTGTTATAGAGGATGGTGAAGGCTGTGAAAATGATTCACTCTGGTTTTGTAATGAGCATGTAAGAGGTGGTGAATTCTGCCTTGTTATCAAATAAAGCCCATGAAACTTAAAAACAGGACAATGTACAAAGTATGTGGAGGAGATACAATGCCAACTGTAATATGCAGACAAAAATGATCAGAAGAGAGAGACCAATTGATAAAAACCTTTTAATATCCACAAGGAATTAGATCTGGTCTAGTAGACAACAGGAAAAGCTAACTTAGGTTGCTTATTATGAGAATGATATAACAAAACAAAGTAGGTTTACTATTAGAAAATTTTACCAATTTCAGGTTATTGCTGGCAGCCAATTCAAAGCATTACTAAAGATCAACAAATAGTACAGTACTCTCCCTTTTCTGTGGTTTCAGTTACCCACAGTAAATGGCAGTTCAAAAATAAAAAATTCCAGAAATAAACAATTCATGAATTTTAAATCATGAGCCATCACTGAGTAGGATGATGAAATCTTGTGCCATTCTGATCTGTCCTGCCTGGTACATCAATCATCCGTTTGTCCAGGTTTCATGCTTATTAGTCATTCAGAAGCCATTTCCTATCAGACTGACTGCTGAGGTATCACAGAGCCTCGGAGCAGTGACACTGGCAACTTGGATATGCTAAAGAGAAGCAGTAAAGTGCTTTCTCTAAGTGAAAACGTGCAAGTTCTTGATAATAATAATAATAATAATAAATCCTGTATTGAGGTTGGTAAGATACATAGTAAGAATAAATTTTCCATCCATAAAATTATGAAGAAAAAAAAAAAGAAATTCAAGCTAATTTTGCTGCTGAGCCTCAAACTGCAAAAATCATGGATAAGTGCCTAGTTAATATGGAAAAGGCATTAAATTTGTGGATGGACAATAGGAACACAAAACACATTTCAAGTGACGGCCGTGGGCTGCACCAGAAAGCACTGAGCCTACAGGAAGACTTA
Organism: Neotragus moschatus; assembly: GCA_006410615.1. Taxonomy (NCBI): domain Eukaryota; kingdom Metazoa; phylum Chordata; class Mammalia; order Artiodactyla; family Bovidae; genus Neotragus; species Neotragus moschatus. The sequence goes on along the minus strand of SJYA01001137.1, from coordinate 73,915 downwards.
CTGAAACAGGTGACACTAGCTTTACTGCAAGTAAGGGACGATTACATAGATTCAGTAACAGGTTTGGACTGAAAAATGTAAAAATTACTGGAAAGCTGCATTTGCCAATCAAGAAGCCTCTGCCACATTTTTGGCAGAGTTGAAGAGGTTGATAAAGGAGAGAGATCAACATTCACATAACTTTTATTATAGTCTACTTTAAAATTGTTCCATTTTATTATTAGTTACTATTAATCTCTTACTGTGCCTAATCTGTAAACTAAACTTTACTACAGGCATTTACATTTAGGCAAACACACAATATTTATAGGATTGGTTTGAAACTGTTAGTCACTCAGTCATGTCCAACTCTTTGCAACACCATGGACTGCAGCCCGCCAGGCTCCTCTCTCCATGAAATTTTCCAAGCAAGATTACTGGAGTGGATAGCTGTTTCCTTCTCCGGGGATCTCCCCAACACAGGAATCAAATCTGGGTCTCCTGCATTACAGGCAGATTCTTTACCATACTAGCCAGCAGGGAAGTCCGTAGGACTGGATACCATCTGCCGTTTTAGGCATCTACTGAGGGTCTTGGGATGTGCACAGATAAAGGACTATTATACTGCCTGACTTTACTTCCAACTTGACTATCATTCATGTTTAAAGTTGAAGTTTTGTATTTTTAAAAACAGAATTCATCTTTCAACTATAAATTATTTTCATCAAGATATGAAAATAATTAGACATGAAAATAATTATATATGAAAAATAATTACAATTTCAGTGTGCTAAAAACAACTCGTACAATTTGACAGTCCAAACATTTGCATTTCGCTTAAAAATAGTAACTAAGCATAAACATCATCAAATAATTTAGTCAAATGAAACTCTAAAACCACCTTATCTCTCACAATAGAAACACTTTTTAGAAAACAGAATAGGACATTTTTATCCTCCTTTCCCCTGACCTAAACTATTCTTGGCACATAAAATGACTCACTTCTGTCATGTTCAAAGAGGCAGGCAGAGAAAATGAGATAAGAGTAATTATATCAACCCAGAGACTCTACACAGAACACTTCTGCATTCTAAAATAAGTCAGAGTAAACAGATTTTTTCATTCTAGAGACTCTTTTCTAACAAAATGGCTGGCTTTGGGGATAAAAGTTAACCATTTTTGAGTGGAATACAAACATTTGTTTAAATGGGCATTATTTCGTGGCAAATTTATAGGGAGTAAACAAAATACTTAAAACACCATATTTAGAATAACATGGTGAGAATAAGAACAATTAGAGAAGGTGAGATAATATATAGGTATTATTTTTTATTATTTAGTATGTACATCAAAAAGAGGACAAAATTATAGCTTGGTATGAATATGTTAAATGCACTTTACTCCTGAATTTTTTAAATCTAAATACCTCTGCAACTTTAGATTTCTTAACCCAACAACAAAGAGTTAAGGAAACAAAGAAACAAACAAAACCTCAAATTTAATGAATAATTATACAAGCTCATAGCAAATATTTCCCACAGTGTAACACCTAGAAAATGCATCAAAAGGTGGGAAATTGTTAGGGAAATTGCATTAGGTGCCTGAGGCAGTCTTTCCCTGTAATTTTAGAATTATGACTAAGATATAGGGATGTTCTAAAAGGGTTATAGGCATGTGTTAAGAAAGAGAGCAATCTTTAACTGAAAGCATAAGGAACAATCTTTCAAAGTCTCTAGAAAGTCACATTATTTGTTATTACAAGTTCAAATTCCTTCAAAGTATTTTCTCTAGAATCTTCAAATTTGAAGTAAACTTTTCCAAGGGCATATATGATAACAAAATACATACTCAATTCTTAATTATATTTCTAAGTGTTAATAGCTTAAGGAACTTGTATCAATAGGATGTTACATTCAAGTATGTTTTTAAAATGAAAGTGAAAGTTGCTCAGTCATGTCTGACTCTTTGTGACCCCATGGACTATGGACTACTACTACAGTCCATGGAATTCTCCAGGCCAGAATACTACAGTGGGTATACTTTCCCTTCTCCAGAGGATCTTTGCAACCCAGGGATTGAACCCAGGTCTTCCGCATTGCAAGCAGATTCTTTACCAGCTGAGCCACAAGGGAAATATAGTGCCAAACTGAGTAAGGAATAAAACTTTTTTGAAATATAATCACTGTTATCAGTACATAATCCCAAGGGAATTGATTATTTTGGTATTTAGCTTCCAGGCATTATTTCTAAATATTAAATTTACACACAAAAGCCTTTATGGATAACAAGACATTCTGTATCTTTAAGAAGTCCCAACTATTCTAATTATACCAAATTAAAAATGAATACTATTTTTCAACTCGAAGGAGCAATGATGATACAATATTTCACCAGTATTTTTACTTTTCTATTAAAAACACAATGCAAAAGCACATTTATCATACCTTTATCAATCTTGATAAAAAAACTGTTTACTTAATTCTTAAGAGAGGTTAGGTTAGCAGAGTGTTAAGAACACAGATTACTGATATAGATAGATATAGACTGAAAAACCCTGCGCAAAGCAATTAACACTTTAAATCCCCAGTTTCCACCTCATTAAAATGGGGTTAAACAGGAACCTTTATGAGTTTATAAGAAGATTACAAATAATACATGTAGATTGTAGCAAAAAATGTGACACAGAGCAAGTGCTAAATAATTAATAACTAAAATTATTAAGCTATTTATGAGCAGTATCCTTATATCTGAAATTGAGCTTCACAGTGCTATAAATAATATGTAAATCTTGGATGTGAAGTTGTTACATGAAACACTATCCTTGCTGTCTAATTGGGATTCAATTAACTATCAAGGAAATCACATCAATTTGAAAAATCAGTAATTTTTAAATTAAATTTCCCCAAGAAACATTCCTCAATTAATTACTAGCTAAAAGCAATCTTTTTGCTCTTCCATAATTTTCAAAGACCCTATCATAACTTGGAGGTACTTGCAGATCTGTATGCTTTGTTCTTATGCTCTATTTATCTAGTCTACCTTCTTGAAAACAGAATCATATTTATTCTTCAGGTTCCAACTCAGTGCCACCCATTCTGTAAGATCTTCCCTAAGACCTGAAAATAATTAAATAAATTGATCCTTTCTCTAGGTTCTTACAACTCTTTGACTGTAACAGGGTATGGCATATATTATAGAGACTAACATGCTTTTTCCCCAGAGAACAATGTGTTCCCTGACAGCAGAAATCTATTAATCTACATATATAATAGGCTCTAATTTAAAATACACTTAACCAACCTGAGTATATAATATGGAATTTATAACAGCTGTACTGTAAATTCCTAATTGTTTTTTTTCTTTATACTTTCTTCTTTTCTAGCAAATTTCATGGGTCTTAAAAGATATATGATCATTAATACACTAGGATGCTATCTTAGATTGTGATTAACAGAAGAAAACTATAGTTACTGATTCACTACAACCAAAATTCATAAGTTCTACTATATTTTAATATACCGAGTTTCAATGAAAATCAAGAATTTTAAAAAGTGAGAATTTCTCTCTCAACCTCACTCATATATAAAATTAAAATGCCTTGTAAAGAGTTTAGTTTTTATAGAAGGGGAGGATAAAAGAGATCTATACATTTTCAATGCAAATTGCTAAAAAAATTTTTTTAATTGAATTAATCACTACTCGGGATTATTTTTATTTCTTGGAAGACTACATAGTTTACATAATTTAGTGGCAGGTAGAGAAAAAAATAAAATTCTTCACGGGCAAGAAAAAGAAAGTTTCTCTTGTCACAAAATACTAATTGAACAGCAAACCATTAACACGAGGTATTCTAACATAGAAAAAAATACAGAGAGAGCTTCCATTACAATAGAAATCTAGCAACATAAAATATATGTTCAAAGTAAGGAATTTAAATGTTTAAAAATAATCTGTCTCCATTTAACCCAAAATTCAGGTGATAGCCCATATGAATAGAAAGAAAACCTCCTTAAAAGAAAAGTTATTTACTATCCTTATTGCTGCTTTTCTCTGGGGTCCTTTGTCTCCCACTGGGTATTTCCAACAAAATATGCTGCAATATTTGCTCCTTTTCTCAATCACTGCACTATTCCATAATGGAATTAGGACAGTAGTATTGGTTGTCTAAATTTTTTAAAATTAATAGTTGAAAGGGGCTTTGGGTACTTTCACAGTTAGTTGGAACGTCATGCCAAGATTGTAAGTTCAAATTTCCAAAATTACAAAACTTAAAAAATCAAATCAAAACAAAACAGAAAAAAACAACAATATACATTCTGGGATCAAAACCTCATATGATACTCCTTCCTACCCCTAAACCCTGTTTACACACTAAGTAGCCTTTGAACTAGGCTTAACTGGACTGAAGCAATTCCAAAGTCAGTTTTTCATTTTAAACTTAAGTGTATATAATGACTCAGTAAGTAGTAATAGTACTTCATCAATTTTACCAACAAGGACCTGTACCTTTTTGTTTTCAAATAAAAGCAAGGAGTTTAAAAAGCAGCGAATGGATACCATTTTTATTTGCTACAACTGCTCTTATTTAAAACACAAAAATACTTTAAGGCCACCAGAGACTTGACATAACATCTTTAATATCAAAGCAGCGTACAATGAAAACCATGACTCCTACATATTAAAAAATGCAACACTGCTAAGGATTTCAGGAATATGAACTATTCAAAATACTGGCTTCAAGCTGCAGGATCCACATGCCAAGAAAGCAAACTGGAATTCCAATGTGATGATCTGTTACTAAATGATGTTGTTATGAGTGTGAGGAGAGCGGTATATACTGGTCCCTTGCCCCTTTAAAATACCACTATGACTTCCTGTTTATCATTTCAAATGTCACAAGCTGAGTACAGAAGGATATTAAATCAGGGCATCCTGCTTTGCCTTCAGAAGCAATAAAAGTTTTCTCTTAAAAAAAATAAAAAACTGAATTAGAAGTTAAATGGTCTTAAGAGTGCTCGTTAAGCTGGCTATAAAATGAAGAGCCTACTCATTCTTTGGTTTCTGATAATTAACATTAAAACCAACAAACAAAAACATACTATCCTAAGTTGACAATTTTTATTGAGAGTCTTTAAAGTTACCTAAGGTTTAAAAAATTATTTATTACTTTATTCCTACAATGCATTAGAGAAAAATAATCTAAATAGAAAGTACAGATTTATAAGAGACTTACAGGTCATAGTGCTGAACCTGTAACTATAGAAGACCGTAATGCGGGTTATGCTTGAGTATGGAAACCAAACAAGAAACAGAAACACTATGCCTCTTTCATACTTGGACCAGTGTTTGCAGCTTCTAGGTTTCAGACATAAAGGAAGAAAATATGAATGTGGAAACATTTCAAACTTCTGAGATTTTTAATATCATTTTACAGAAAGAAACAAGACAGGGAAGGGGAAGAATAGAAGGCATGCTTAGGATGACATGAGCAAGAACAAAACCCCTTCTGGTTCTATCAGCACAATTCTGCAAGGTATTCCAGACTCTAGAATTGAGACAATTTAAAAAATTCATTAATGATTATGACCTAATAGGAGAGTTTACACTTTACAAATAACATTGCTAATTTTGAAAACAAGAACAACAGTATCAATAGAAACACTTAGTTCATCACTCCATTCTCTTGAAACAGTTTCTTCACTTGGTTTCCTAGATACCATACTCTCTTGGTTCTCTTTCTCCTTCACTATCTACACTTTCTTAGTCTATTTATTCTCTCTCTCTAAGATCTAAACTTATAGTGTTGTGGGGGTGCTCAGTCTTCCTTAGCAATTTACAGTTACTTTGAACTTTGGGTACTTTCATTTCTGGGAATGACAGACCAAGCTACTAGCAGATAATATGATTAACCCTTCCTTCAAAAAACAAAATAAGGCAAAAATGAAAACTGGGCACACTACAAAAAACCTTCTCTGAAGGTAAAGCAGGGTACATGAAAGAAGGCAGACTCTGATGCAGTGTCAAAGTGCACTAGGAATACAGATGGAAAGCTGTACAAGTCGCCATCTCTTCAGAATGTAACCTAAAACTAACTGCATTCTTCATGGTTCAGGAGCAGTGGCCAAGGAACACATGGAACAGTGAAGCCTGGGTACCTTACCCGCTGAGAGAGTAGGGGAAACCCAGAAGAGACGGAACCATACAAGGGGTTCTGAAACTTGAACAACTCATCAAAGAAATAGATTCAGTTCATCTCACCAAACGGCAAAAGATCTGAACTGAAGCTAAAGGTGCTATCCAAGAAACACTGTTTGAAATTCTAGTGAAAGTTAAAGTTGCTCAGTCATGTCCAACTCTGTGACCCCATGGGTTATACAGTCCATGGAATTCTCCAGGCCAGAATACTGGAAAGGGTAGCCTTTCCCTTCTCCAGGGGATCTTTGCAACCCAGGGATAGAACCCAGGACTCTCGCATGGCAGGCAGAATCTTTACCAGCTGAGCCACAGTTTGAAATAAAAGCCTACCTCAGAAGTTAACTGAAAAAGCCACCATTCACTGGAGAAGAATAACCAAACCCTGAATCTCTATTGTTTAATCTTCATAAAGTTCAGAGTACAATTCAAAATTAGCCAGCATATGGTACTTCCCTGGCAGTCCAGTGGTTAGGACTCCATGCTTCCACTGCAGGGGGCATGGGTTCGATCCCTGATAAGGAAATAAAGATACTGCAGCATGTTGCACAGCGCAGCCAAAACCAAACCAAAACAAAAATCCCTCAAATTACTTAGCAGATGAAGAACCAACAAAAACAACCATCTTTTCCTCTCCCAAAGCAAAAATGGCTATTATCACTATCCTATGATGCTAAAAGGAGAAGGCAATGGCACCCCAACTCCAATGCTCTTGCCTGGAAAATCCCATGGATGGAGGAGCCTGGTGGGCTGCATTCCATGGGGTCGCTAAGAGTCGGACAGGACTGAGCGTCTTCACTTTCACTTTTCACTTTCATGCATTGGAGAACGAACTGGCAACCCACTCCAGTGCTCTTGCCTGGAGAATCCCAGGGACGGGGGAGACTGGTGGGCTGCCGTCTCTATGGGATTGCACAGTCAGACACAACTGAAGTGATTTAGCAGCAGCAATAGCAGCAGCATGATGCCCACCCCCCACACCCC
>SJYA01001137.1:0-66619 GCA_006410615.1 Neotragus moschatus | reverse complement strand
AAAAAAAAAAAAAAGAAAAAAAAAAAACAACTTTCAATGGATTAAAATCTTATGAGAGAAATTAAAAAAAAAAAATTCCCAGCACAGAAACAGAAGCAATAAAAACTGTTAACTGATTCAGTCACAGAACATCAGTCACTGGGTGAAAAGACCACAGGATATTCACATAGTCTCAAAGTTACCATCTTACAGATGAGTTAACAAACGCTAAAATAGAAAAAGGAGGCTTTAAAAGGGAGGAATCTGTCAGACAATATCTAAACCAAGTGTTTGGAACTCAGCATTGCCAGTAAGGGATAAACATGTATGTGATACAATGTATTATTATTATTATACCATAACATTACAATTTTCCTTTAGTTTTGAAATATTTTCCAAAAAGTTAGAGGGAAATACAAACAAAAGGAAAAAAAATGCAAAAAAGGTGTATTTTTACAAATCAGAGAGGAAGAATTTTTTAAAACAGCTGCCTTGCCATCTGTTCACTTTTCTTCCCAGGAAGAAACTCAGGGAAAGGTAGATGATGGAGTTTAATGTGTAGTTGGAAATCTGGGTATAAGTTGTATACAAGTTAGAAACAGGCCATGATGGAGCACAAGACAAAGCAATTCTAACAGCTGATAAAGCACAAAGGATGCTTTTACTAAGAGATTGAAACATGCAAAAATAGGAAAAGAATGGAACAAAAGGTGAAAGAGTTTTAACACAGAGAAGAGTAGCAGACAGAGCAAGATCTCACATGTCAATTATCCTTGTATATGAATACTAGCATAAAGAAAATTAATGGCCTCAGGGAAGTGAAGAAAAAAAAGTTACCTGGGTATATTTAGCTGTGAGGAAATAAAGAATCTGAAAACTTATCACACATCTTTGTACCTTTTTTCCTTAGAGAGAAAGCTTCATGTTTATTATATTATCTCTTTACTGGTGGCTCAGATGGTATGGTAAAGAATCTGCCTACTAATCCAAGGAGACTCGGGTTCGATCTCTGGGTCAGGAAGATCCCCTAGAGGAGGAAATGGCAACTCACTCCAGTATTCTCCCCTGGGAAATCTCATGACACAAGAGCCTGGTGGGCTATAGTTTATGGGGTTGCAACAAGTCGGACACGACTGAGTGACTAACTCATCTAATCTTTAGGAGACAGAGTCTACATATATTTCAGAAGTTCTCATTTTAATGAAGGAGTATAGTGAAATGGCTAACACTATCAACTTTATAGTTAGTTACAACTCGATCATTACCTAACAGCTATTTGACCGAGAACAAGCTGTTGAACTTCTCTAAGCCTGTTTCCTACTCTGTAAGACGGAGATAATGATATCTACCTCATGAGGTCGTGGATATAAAACACACAATACAGTGCCCGGCACACAGTAAAGAATAAAAGCTAGTTATTTAACCCTTATTATTGAGAAAAAATATTTCTTGTACATTTTTATTAATTTCATTTTATGCTTTAATTTTACTATCTCCTTCTCTGGCTAAACAACCTAGAGATCTAAGTCAAAAGGCCACCTTAATATCCAAAGAGAAAAGAACTGTTTCAGAAGCCAGTGTATATACACCAGAATCCACGTTAAAAGTACGAATACTATTAGAAAAGGCAGCAAGATTTCTTTCACATTCATACATTATAGGCTATAAAACTGGAATCTATCATTTTATAGTATCATAAAGACCAGGCAATTTTTTTCCTTGACCAGAAAAAACAAACTCTTATTTCTAAAAATACCTCAGGTTTTCTTCTTAAGGAAGTCCTCTTGCAACAAAATACCCTATTATCATAGAAAGCAAGTATAGGACAAGACCATAAAAATGTAGTGGTATATGAGCCGAGGAAAAAATTCATCTGAAAAAATGAGTAAGAAAAGGTTTTTTCTTCCAATTTAATTGAGACTGTGAGCTTTCTGTTTCGTGACTATTTCTTTGATACTCCCATGTACATGATAAAACATTCCTTTAAGAAATTACAAATGATCTTTCAATCTAAAAATGTTTTATGTATTTGCTTCTTTTAGAAAGAAAAGTAGACCAATTGTGTAAAAGAACCATAACTGAAGAATGAAATTTGACATGTAAGGAAAGCAAACATATAGACTTACTCTTTTTCTAGTTTTTATATTTAGATTTAATCCAGTTTTTAAACAGCACTGTGAAAGTTGAAGGTAGAGTATCCAAATTAAACTACCCTAATCACTAACATTGACTCAAGAAATATATATACTATTAATTTTATGAATTCAGGGACTATATCAGGCAATGAATTTTAGCTTTCTGTGAGGCAACAATTCCATATGGTCTTTTATAAACACAAGGAAAAACAGAAACAAATAAAAACTATAATCATGACAGTAATCTTGTAAACCTATGAACTTTATCAGTGAGTCTGATTTTCTACTGCTGGTGAGGTTTAAGAATTACAGAAAACAGGTTTCACATATAGATCAAATAGGACAACTTTGTTTCTAATTAAATTAAATTCATTTTGAGTTATGGAAGGGATGTACTTTAAAGATTAATGAATATCTTTTGTTTCTATCTCCTGATACAATGCACAGAGGCTTACTGTATATAATCCATCCTTTCCACATAGTAACTCAAAGCCTCTGAATAATTTAGGACTACAAAAATAACTATTCAGAAGAAATTACAGGGAAAAATTTAGGTAAGGAATGTAATTTAGTAAGGAGCTTGGTTAAGAGAAAGTGAAAGACAACAGCACAAATCATAACTTCTTACCTTAGTGTTATTCTCAAAAATCTCTAAAGATTTCATTTCTCATAGGAATTTTATGGGAAAAAAAAGTCTGAATGATGTATAAAACAAAGTGATACAAATAATAATTAAGAGTCAAATATAGAGTATTTTGAATGAATGGCTGGACAGTAAGAGTATTAAAACTTATGACATATCAAATGGATTCCATGAATTTTATGGTCCTGTGAAAAATACAAATTAAGGGAAAAAAGCCACAAAAACCATACCTCACACCAAAAATCATGGTGTTTCTATTCAGATTAACTATGGTAACTTTGTCTTATAGGACACTTTATCATCCTTTCAAAAGGAAAAAACAGTGAGAAATTTTGATAATCTAACTCAATTAAAATATTGTTAGAGATTTCTCTTGCTCTTTTATCTATCTCAAAACTTAGAAGTTCTACCAAAATGTAATAGTCAAACATACATGCAAAATGACCCTGCAGTTAAGGTAATTGCTGGTACCAAACATTGTTTTTAAGTTCTTCAATAAAACAGTCTTCCAGACATTTAATAGTATGTCATTTAGTAAATGAAAGTTTCCACAAAGAACAGTGAGAAGACCTAAAAATTATGCTAGTGAAGAGTCTGGCTGAAAGAAACGAAAATACGGATAATTTTGGTCCAATACTAATTTTATTTCAAGTTACTACAGAGCTGAATAAAATGGTGATGCCACCACACAAAAATTTATTGAGCTGGCAATAGGTAAAGCATGATGTCAGCCACCAATATCACCATCCACATTACCAAACAACAGGAACTTAACTTAGACTTCATGCCTAAACTTTTAGTAAAAATAAAAACCTTAGGCATGAAGCATTATTAAATATAGATGAGTTTAATCTGGCAATTTTGACTCAAGTAATCTAGCACTTTAACAACTTCAGTAAAAAACATAAAATAATGCAAACAAATCTAGTTTTCTAAATGTAGTGCTACATTCTTCATCAAACAGATCCACACAAACAAGCCTTAGCCAACTCACCTACTCACCAACTCACCAACTCACTTATATTCAATAAATAACACCGAACACACATACACAAAATGCAGCTGACAGGAGACATGGAAACACACACATACACAACTCCATATAAGCTCTTACCTTCATGGCATGAATTTCTTCGAGCAGTCGTTGTGCTCGCCTTTGGTTTTTTAACAGTGCATCTTCGGTACCCCTGCAAAAGACACATTATAATATGTAGCCTGAAAAAGCATTTATTTTAGACTAGCATCATAATGAGAAGTTTCTCCATTTCTTTTGGAAAAGCTTAATAATCTCTAAATAACAAGCATTCTGTCATCCTGCACTGCCCTTTCCCCCATCCAACTCATACTCCATCAACAAACCCAAGATTTTGGCATTATATTAATGACTATTATCACTGATAGACTGTCTTCTAATTCCTTAATAGGAAAGCCGAATAACACTTTCCAGTTAATTAATAGCACACTGCATTTTATGTAAGCGATAAGCTTGGATATAATTAAATACCTAAAGAAATTAAATATATAATTGTATCAGAGGAGAGCTACCTTATGAAGCATACACACAAAAACAAGAAATTAACCAGAAACAAAACATGTTTGAAGACTTTGTAAGTATTCATGCTTTAAAGCATAAGTATAAATAACATACTTTTGTTCTCATACTAGTGAGAACAAAAATATAAAACATTATTTTTTCAAAAAAAATTAAATGGAACACAATGTTTTGACAGATACTTCCAAAAGGTACTAAAGATTTCAAGTTAATCAGCAATTCAAGGACTAGAGTGATATAAAATCTTCATAACTGATTCAGAGTATCACTTGATTTGCTAACCTATACGAAAAACATCTTAAAAGAATAACTTCTAATAACATAAAACATATAAATAACTTCAAAGACTTTTCAGATTGACAAAGCCAAAAGAGTTTTGAAAACAGAATTTATCATGTATCTTGTGAGTATGGTCTGAACAATGTAAGCACATGCTGACACAGCACAGCTTGCCTCAAGCAAGATCCATCTGCATGTACAACCAAGTGCTGTAAGAGTAAGAAGTTTAATTATTCCTCCAGGCCCCACCCTCAAATTTTGTAAATACTGAACAAAAACAACTTTTGACATTTTACTAGTCACAGGACCATAACATCAAATGACTAACTTTTTTGACTTCAGTCTGCCAACACTCCTGACAAGTTTTCGGATAACCAAAACTCGGATTCTCTTCACTTCTTTTCTCATCTTCACAACCTTCAAGGAATAAAGCCAAAATTAAAGAGAGTCTTAATTCAAGAGGGAATATACCTTATAGTGAATACTAATAATACAGAATATGCCTGCCACTCTGGCCGAGTTTCGTTTAACTCTATTTACAGCTTGATGAAATCTTAACTTCTTCCATAACAGTGAAGGAATAAGAAATAAATCAACATTCTAAACAAGTGTATGAGGACTTATGAGAAACATCTCATGATTTAAAACACAAAACAAAACACAGCATTCCCAGTGGCTAGTGTTTTACATCACACTTATATCTTGTTGGGTTTGGCACATAATAAACTGTGAACTCACTGAGATCAGAGACCATCATTTATCTCTAAATCCTTGTGGTTTAAAACAAAGCTTCACCTATAAACTGTAGGAATTTAATTTACTGAATGAGCATTTGTATTAACAAAAGCAAATTCATGAAAGTGATTTTATTTTACTTATTTTTAGCACATCCCTTTCATTTATAGTTAACAAATCATTTTAAGCATAACTTGAAAAACACAAGGGCAGGCACCATGCAGGCACACAGAGACACTTTAAAAATCACCCCATTAGAGAACAATGCTGAGGTCTAAGAATTAAAAAAAAAAAAAAATAACTGTTGGCTAAGAGAGAGAAATATTCTACTGATAAACAGCTGCATGCTATCAGTGCAATGGGATGCTGCCATTTTGAGTTCATGTTTTTGCCATCACTGTTAAAAGGCATACATATATAATTCCTCCTGTACTGTCCTTCATCCCATTCTCCACTTTAAGAACTACATGAAATTCAGTTTGGATATAATCATTCCTGTGAAATCTTCAACGACTTCTTCAGCAGGATAGTCATTCTATCCCTGGAGTTCCCACTATACTTGCAGACAGCACCTACCACTGTATTGTCACTAATTGCTCATAAAGCGGTCTTTTTCTACAATCTCCTGAAGGGCAGGGCCCTTGCAATAGTTACATAATGTTTTCTGTGCCTTGCAAGCAAGAGTGTCTGGCATGTATAATTCTCAAATTCTTCTTGGCAAAATAACAGTAGCAACATCATTCTGTTTTTACAAGGCTCTTATATTTAGCTGTTACTTTTTTACCCTTCATTAATATCATTCATCCCCTTCTTCACTGACAATATGGGCGACCAACCCACGATTTCTCTCCACCATAAGTTTTGCCATTATTCTGGGTGATGCAGATGTCCACTTGAATAATCTACCCATTATAGCCTTATTCCTTGACTTCCTCCTTTCTAATGGCTTAATTTGTTCCATCACAGCCACCCACTTTCATGGTCACACTGTAGTCCCTGTCATTGTTCATGATTATTCCATTTCTAAAACCATCAATTCAAATTCTATACATTGAGATCAAAACTCTTTCAGCTTGCATGTTCAACCCCAGCCACCACAAAGGTGTTACGATTTCACTGGAACCACCAGTTCACTGATCCCTAAACTTTTACTCAAATGATTAGTCCTTTTCAATTTTCCTTCTCTTATCTAGTTCAGGTACATAACCAACACTTGCCAATATATTATACCCATCCCTCTGGTTAGTGAATCCTGGATAAAAACAATATTCTGAGTTCTTTATCACAGTACCCCAAGAGCCATGAAACATTTGAGATATTCTATCTACTTGATATCCATCATAACTAATTTTGAATGAGTCCTTACAATTCTCATCATACATAAACACACACTTTGGTCAATTCACTTTGCAATCATTATTCTAAATCTGTGCCTGCTTTCCTAAAACATCTAACCTTTCTCTTACTCTCCTTTTCAATTTCATGAAGAAAATAAGCATCAGATGGGAGCCATCATCTTTCTACTATTATGAATGTAAATTTACTTGCATCACCCATCCCCTCTAAAAATAAAGTTATGTGCACGCTCAATCATGTCCAACTCTTTGTGACCCAAAGGCTATAAGCCTGCCAGGCTCCTCTGTTCATAGGATTTTCCAGACAATATTACTGGAGTGGGTTGTCATTTCTTCCTCCAATTTCCAACTCAGGGATTAAGCTCGTGTCTCTTGTGGCTTCTGCACTGGCAGGCAGAATCTTCACCACTGAGCCACCTGGGAAGCACATAATAAAGTCACAATATAGGAAATATTGGGCTTCCCTGGTGGCTCAGAGGTTAAAGCATCTGCCTGCAATGCAGGAGACCTGGGTTCAATCCCTGGGTTGGGAAGATCCCCTAGAGAAGGAAATGGCAACCCACCCCAGTATCCTTGCCTGGAGAATCCAATGGATGGAAGAGCCTGGTGGGCTACAGTCCATGGGGTCGCAAAGAGTTGGACACGACTGAGTGACTTCACTTTCCCTTTCACTTATAGGAAATATTACTAAACTTTTCTGAGGTTAATCTTCTAACTGTATTTTGGATCCCATCCTTTTCTGCCTTCCTAGGATGCTCACTGCAAACTATGCATTTACTCTGGCATTGTCAATCTTACATGGATGTTTCTCACGCATTTTAAAGAAATTGCAGTACAGTTGCTTTACAATGCTGTGTTAGTGGTGTACAACAAAATGAGTCAGTTACATGTGTATATATATATATTTCCCTTTCCTTTTGGCGCTCCCTCCCCTCATTACACCCATCTGGTTCGTCACAGAGCACTGAGCTGAGCTCCCTGTGCTACACAACAGACTTTCACAAGCTATCTATTTTACACATGGTAGTTTATCTATGTCAATTCCAATTTTCCAATTCATCCCCCACATCCGTCCCCACCCCTTGTCCACACTGATTTTTGATCATGCTTGAGTCATTTTCATCAAAAACAGAAACAAAACAACCTCACTAGAAAGTTTACAGGAAGCATCCTCTCTCTTCAACTGCCCCAGAGTCAGGTTTTTCAGAAATGTTCAAACAGATCACTCCATTTATGCATGCCATATAATTCCAGTTTAATTTCCATTTCCACTAGTCTACTAAATGCTGTCACAAAGACACCAATGACTTCTAAAAGTCCCTGAAGCCAAAAGGAATTTTTCAGACTTATTTTGCTTGAAATCTCAGCATTTGATACTGATGACTACTTTCTCCTTCTTAAAATACTCCCCTTTGGCTTGTATACCAGAATACTTATTTTGGTTTTCCTTCTTCCTCTCTAGCCACTTCATCTTTGTCTTCCTTGAAGACACATCCACATCTAATCAGTCTTGAACTGATTAGGACAGCTGTTCCTTTCAAGTTATATTTTTTAGCCCTAAGTGATCTTATGTGTATATACAGTTTTAATTTGCCACCTAAGAAAGATGATTCAAAAATTTCTACAATCAGCTGAAATCTCCACTTTAGTTTCAGACCTAAATGTGTAACTGCCTACCTAACATTTCAAGTATGCTTAAAAACATCTCCAGCTCACACCGAACCCATGCTATTCACTCCCAATTGGATCTCTTTTTTGGTCTTTCATATTTAAGGAAATAGAATAATCTTTTCAATTACAAACTTAACTTTCTTTTCTAAATCCCTCACAATGAATCTATTACTAAGTCCTAATAATTTTATTTCCTATTTATCTCCCAAACTGTACCATTTTTCCTTCTATCTTGACTTTCTTGGCTCTCTCGGCTGAGTTACTGCCAACTAGTTTATCAATATCCACTTTTGTCCTTCTCCAATCAGTTATCCACAACTCAATCAGAATACATTTTTTAACACTTAGATCTGATGTAACACCTTTACTTAACTCTCTTCAGTTCAGTGGTTTCAACTGTTCTTAGGATGGCCACAAGCACCATCTTTCAGTCCCTTCTCACCATGCTTACAACTGCCACCAATCTTTATATCTGCTGTCTTCTCTGTTAAGGGTACTCTCTCTCCTCACATTAGCCTGTTAACATCTTATCTGATTTGACCTAATTGTCATTTCTCAGTAAAGTGTCTCCTGGCCTCCTCAGAGGGTCAAAAAGTGCTTACAGAATTATCATGCCCCTTATTTTAATATTTTACTTTTAATCTGATAATGCTTAATGTGTCTTTCTCTCACTAGGCTATAAATTCCAGGAAAGTAAAATATCTAGTTTTATTCAACACTGTATCTTAACAGTCAGCATAGCAGATGACATACAACACGTGTTCAATAGATATTTGTTAAGCAAATGAACAGAAAAGAAGCAACGTTCCCGTGCTCATTCACTGCTTCTAAACAGCAATATATTAACAGAATATAGTCAGATTTCCACTATCTACATTACCCTCTTTAGAATTTGTTTCAAAGTTAGATCTATTTATAAAAAAAAAAAACCTTTATAAACAAAAAGCCACTGAGATCAGGTTTAAGTGCAAAAATGAACTGCTACATTTCATAAGCAGCGTAACAGTGGATTTTGATCCATTTCTGAAAGCCAAGTCATTCATAAAATGAATAACAAGTGATAAATTATGCATTGAAATATATTAACAAATGTTTCCAACTGTTGTACCCTGCAGGTGCAGGAGAAGATTATCCATTTGGTTAACTGCTGTTAACCAAACTTAACTAGTAAACTGCAGGAAGCAGAACCAGTCTTCTGTTACATTCCAATGATGGGAAAGCTAGACTCCAATTTTAAAACTCCAATTTAAGAAGCACTATGTTTGTCATTACTGCATAAGGGAATTCTGAAAAGCAAAGGGAATGCTTCATGTACTTAGTTTCATGCTGATGCCAAAAAATACTTTTTTAGCCTATTAACTTTTTCAGTTATTTGATAAGTTTAGTATACTAAAAAAATACATGTATTCACTTCATATAAAGATGGAATTATTACTTTTTCTCACAGTTTTTCTTAAACACTTAGCTTTCTCCAAGCATTTAAATTTATTTTTGCACAACTGAAAAACAGCTACCAGTAGCCCTTTACTTAGAATCTAAAAGGCTGCCAATTCATTTGTCACCCAGGAATTATGAAGCTGGTTGACAGATATCCCAGACATCAACAAACAGTCCTTAAACACCCAGGACTGTCAGAAGGCCAATGTACTGCTTAAGAGCAACACACTTTGGTGAATTCTTTAACCAAAAGCAAACGTGAAAAGAGTATAATACTGTTTGGGAGGAAAAGAAGGAAAGAGAAATAAAGTGAGAAAGAACAAAACAGGAATAATAATGAAATGTGCTGACAGGAAAGAGACACAGTGAAAAACAAGTAAAAGTGTGAAGCCAAAAACTGAAGGGCAAAACTCTAGTTCATCATTACCAAGACTGGTAAGCCCACATTGGGTGCTTCTAAGCTGCAAAAGAATGCATTCAGTAACTGCAAAAGCACAAGAAGAGCTAAGACACACAAACCTCCACATCCACACAAAACACATGCACTGCAAGTGAGGTAACACCTAGAACCCAGGCACAGAGATGCCCTCAGTTAACCTGGTGAAATCTGAACACAGTAATGCAAACGTGGACCAACTCTTATGCAGACAGTAGGAAAATTATGATGCTCAAATGAAAAGCTAATATACTTGCTCGGAAAAAGACCATGTGAACATATGGGCAAGACTCAATATAAACACAGCAAAGGGAACCACAAAGAGCAAAAGCTGGCATTATCTGAATCAAGAAGATTCCAGAGAAAGGTTCCCCAGCTCAGAGCCTTGGGAACTTCAATTTGGATGGGAATAACTCAATTTTGGGGACAGATCTTATCACAGCCCAACACTGAATCATGCAACGTTTTACCTTGCTGTGCTAAATGTAAATGTTACTTTGAAATTATGCCTAGTTGACTATCTGCTAGTCTGTCAATTAGCCAACCTCTTTTGGTTATGTAGTAACTTTGTTACATATATAAATTAGTGAAGTCACTCAGTCGTGTCCAGCTCTTTGAGACCCCATGGGCTGTCTCCCCCATGGGCTGTAGCCTACCAGGCTCCTCCATCCATGGGATTTTCCAGGCAAGAGTACTGGAGCGGGTTGCCATTTCCTTCTCAAGGGGATCTTCCTGAGCCAGAGATCAAACCCAGGTCTCCCTCATTGCAGGCAGACGCTTAACTGTCTGAGCCACCAGGGAAGCCCATGTATCATACTGTATAAATGCAGTATCATAATATGTATCATTCTAAGTTACCTTTTCCCCTAACAGTATTTTCAGAGTTTATCCATAATACATATAGATGTCTTGCATTGATCTAAAATAGTACATTGCTTATGCTTTGTTTACATAATATATGAATTAATTTATAACACAAACACATGGTTATTAGAAAACAATTATTCAAAGATCCAGCTGCTCTGGAGAAGCTTGCAGTGCCAAGAAAAATCTGAGTATTCCTCTGTTTCGTAAGACACATTAAAACTTCTGTTTACTCATTACTTAAGTGAAGTCGCTCAGTCGTGTCCAACTCCTTGCAACCCCATGGACTGTAATCTACCAGGCTCCTCTGTTCATGGGATTCTCCAGGCAAGAATACTGGAGTGGGTTGCCATTTCCTTCTCCAGGAGATCTTCCCAATCCAGGGATTGAACCTGGGTCTCCCGCATTGTAGGCAGACGCTTTACCGTCTGAGCCACTAGGGAAGTCCACTCATTACTTAGGGTTAGCTCAGTTGGTAAAGAATCCACCTGCAATGCAGGAGACCCTGTTCAATTCCTGGGTCAGGAAGATCTGCTGGAAAGGGATAGGCTACCCACTCCAGTATTCTTGGGCTTCCCTTATGGCTCAGCTAGTAAAGAATTCACCAGCAATGCGGNAAGTCCACTCATTACTTAGGGCTAGCTCAGTTGGTAAAGAATCCACCTGCAATGCAGGAGACCCTGTTCAATTCCTGGGTCAGGAAGATCTGCTGGAAAGGGATAGGCTACCCACTCCAGTATTCTTGGGCTTCCCTTATGGCTCAGCTAGTAAAGAATTCACCAGCAATGCGGGAGACCTGGGTTCGATCCCTGGGTTGGGAAGACCCTCTGGAGAAGGGAAAGGCTACACATTCCAGTATTCTGACCTGGAGAATTCCACAGATTGTATAGTCCACAGCATAGCAAAGAGTCAGACACTACTCAGCAACTTTCACTACCATTTTTCACCTGGCAGACTAGCAAATACAAAAGAATGTAACACATTCTGCTTGTGAGACTTTGAGCAGGAACTCATACATTGCTGGTTGGAATGCAAATTGGTATACTCCTTCTGGGGAAAACTGGCAATATCTAACAAAATCCTACTTCCAGAAATCTGTCCAGAAGACATACCTCCAGCTTTAGAAGAAGTCCACACACAAGACTATCCAATGTGGCATTCTTACAAAATGTTGCATAAGAGAGAAAATACTGGATATAAACAAAGCATAAGCAATGTACTATTTTAGATCAATGCAGGGATCTATATGTATTACGGATAAACTCTGAAAATACTGTTAGGTGAAAAAGTAACTTTTAGAATAATACATAGTATGATATTCCACTTATACAGTATGATATCACACATGTAAAATGTAATACTATACACTGGTTATGAATATGGGTGGGTATATGTTACGAAAATTATAAAATACATACGAGAAAACACACAGAATGACTAATGTTACTTCTAATGTGGAAAGGAAGGTAGGTGGAATCAAGCACTATGATATGGCAACATAATGATATTTGCTAAATATAGGAAGTAGATAACAAGGATATTTTTTGTATCATTTTTCCATACCTTTGAACTATTTCATAGTTAATAACATTAACTACAGCTTTATACAGAGGACTTCTAATTTGACCTATTGGATGCTTTCTTATTACTGAATTATATCTTTTATTTCTGAAGAGCAACAATTTAAAAATTCTAGGTGCTTGGTGATTGTCTACAACTTAATCATGATTGAGTATATGCTGCCACCTAGCACAATTTCCTAGAACTGTTAAAGAACCAAATAGAAAATGATTCTTTTATATCGAACCTAGTTTAGTATTTCCGTAAAGAATTATTTAAAAAGTTATCACGTATTTAATTATGAAACTGGAGTTTTGCAACTTCAGAAACGTATACAAAATCAGTTTTTGACAATAAGCTTTTGCAAATCAGCCTGTTCGCTGGCATTTAAAGGACACGGAAAGCAATTTATTAATAGACTCTTTGATAATCTGCTATCAAGAATAAAATAATGCCAGTTTCATATAGAAGCCCTTGGTTCTCCTGTGGAATTAAAGTACTTTACCATATCAGAATGTTTCACCTTCTAATTCTCATTTTTATAGACCATTGCAGCCTAAATGACTGGAGAAAATCCAGCTCTAGATTCGCAAATCCTTTATCCATTAAATGCCTTGGCACTATTGTTTTCAATTATACATCCCTTTTCTGGTTCTAATGGAAAGGGCGAAAAAAGTTTACATTTAGCAGATTTCTCGCCCTCATTTAAGTGAGTCAAGTTGAACTATTCATATTTTCATCTGTCCAGTAAGTATATAGTACTTATTATCACCCATACACAAGGAACTATGTTAAAGATTATGGAAGCTACTATAATAAATCAGTTAAATATTCTCTTTTCAAAAGTCCACATAAGTACTTTTGAAGATAAAATATGCAATAAATAATCATAAGATTAAGTAAAGAGTGATTTTATTTTTTTAAAAAGTAAAGGTAGGAGCTTATATTCTTTTAGAAGACTACGTGTATTTTAAGAACCTAGAGTCAAGAAGTGTTCTGTAACTGTCAGCTGTCAGCCTTGGAAAATAACTGGAGAAAAAAAAAAGAATTAGGGTTGAACACATTGAAAGTTCACATAATATAATAGTTGTGTCTGCAGTCAGGCTTTTATTTTCACAAGACATTCTGAAATTAAATATACTGTAAATTAGCTGGCCATACAAGTTTTTAAAAGAAAAGACTGTAACTAAAAATTATGGAAAAAGGATTCCAATCAAATTAACCACAGATATGACTATCAATATTTCAAAGATAATACCAGAAATTTACAAATTTTTGCAAATACGACAAAACCTCTGCCCCCCAGAGACAGGCATAAGCATAACAAATTGCACATAATTTCAGGCAGTTATATGATCCCTGAAATCTTCCTGAATCTCAGTTATAGAAGAGCTAATTATTCAGTTATCAAGGATCAAAAAAACAATGTCTCAAGTTACTCAGTCAACACACAGGCACTGACGATATGATGGTGAGCAAAAACTTAGTCAAGTAGAGGGCATAAGAAATCTCCTATGTTCACATGTCCCTCATATTAAGCAATTCTTACAAATGCTAAAAAGAAGTAAATAGTGCTACAAAAGCTCACAAAAGGAGTAAATGGAAGTCAAGAACCATTTCCCTGATAAAGCAACAAAGATGTATAGAATGTACTGAGAGGAAAAGGAGCTATGCATAAAAAGAATACCATCTATGCACATGTAGGGCTATGACTGACAGGGAGGAAAGCCAGTGTGGCTTAAGTACAGTGCCTGAAGCAGGTGAGGGGTGTGGTATAATAGTGGAGAGATTGGCCTTCTTTAGTCTTGACTAAAAGCAACAGGAAATCACCACATTAGTTTTAAGCAAGAAAACACATGATTACGCAGGTTTTTAAGATCACACTCCATCTGTACTACAGAGATGAGACTGAAGATGGGTCAAGTAGCTGGGAGGCAATGACAGTAATTCTGCTGGGAGATATAACTTGGATTAGGATAGTGGGGATGAAGGAAAACCTACAGGGGTGGGAGGGAGGCTCAAGAAGGAGGGGGCTGATTCGAGTTGTATGGCAACAAGAAACCAATACAACACTGAGAAACAATTCTCCAATTCAGAAGAAGTAAATTTTTTTAAAAGGGGGAAAAAGTAACGGAAAGACATTAAAGAAAACAGTGAATTTGATTATATATTTCTTCCTTAAAGAAGTTATTTCTTTTAACCAATTTCCTATGAGATTATTTCTCTTGTTTCCATTAAGCNGTATGGCAACAAGAAACCAATACAACACTGAGAAACAATTCTCCAATTCAGAAGAAGTAAATTTTTTTAAAAGGGGGAAAAAGTAACGGAAAGACATTAAAGAAAACAGTGAATTTGATTATATATTTCTTCCTTAAAGAAGTTATTTCTTTTAACCAATTTCCTATGAGATTATTTCTCTTGTTTCCATTAAGCTATTTTATAGTAATGACATTAGCCATTTATCTGTCATATCTACTGTATTTTTCTTCTAACTGGTTGTCCCATTTCTTCCCCTGGGTTTTTGAATTTTTATGTAAGCAATATGTTTTTACCTTTGTAGTCATTCTATTAATTTTAAATTATAACACTTTTCTTGCACCATCACCACTTTGTCTTTTCCCCCCTACTTTCATATTATAACATATAAGATTAACTTCAGTGTGGGATGTATCAACTTCCTAATTTGATTAGTTCATTCAATCATCCAGCAAACATTCAGAGATCACACATGGTGCAGGTGATAGACCCACACATAAAAAGAAAGAAACAAGTAAACAAATGCTTTCAGCACAGAAGCATCCTGGTTGCATAAAGAACGGACATCTAGCTCATACTGAGATGAATTGGTGACGACATCCTAAAGGTCAAATTTTAACTGTTTTGAAGAGGGCTAGAAACTAGCTAAAAGGAAAAAGAAGGAACCTTAGGTGAAAAGTAGAGTAAATGACTGTCACCACTCCTCAGAGTAATTTCAAAATAGAATGGGAAACTCACTAGTATTTGCAGTGAATTTCCAAGGACATCACTCTGATTATGGGCTTTTATACCTCACCTGTAATCTAACGGGAAAAAAGACCACCAAATGCTTTCTGTAACTAGCACGAGCTTAACGTATGGCTATTAATATAAACCAAATACCTTCAAGAGTTCTTGTCAATATACCCTGTTGTCTACTGTCAAGTGAAATCCAGACTTATTAACCTGGCAGTAAGACAGTAACATGGGCCTTAGGAAGCCTCACTACGAACAAAGCTAGTGGAGGTGACAGAATTCCAGTTGAGCGATTTCAAATCCTAAAAGATGAAGCTGTGAAAGTGCTGCNTCCTATGGAAACCAGGCAGGCTAGTGGCTGAGAGGGTGTTCTACAAATTATTACCTTCTTCAGAAGTTTTTCAAGATGCTGATTTTCTTATATTCCTTTGCAGAATGGGACCAGCTTTGTAAGGATCTCGTTTTTCTTGTCTCAGTGGGAAAGAAAGCCGTTATGAAACGATCACTTGAGCGACCAGTTATCCCCAGTAATTTTTACCTAGCTTTTGTGAAGATTTCTGCACTTTTGACAAGCACTTGTGTTCAGTTCAGTTCAGTTCAATTCACCTTTTTTCCTATCCTCACTGTATAGCTCAAGCACAGTGAAAGGCTTAAATTTATATAGAGAATATATAAGCAAAACCAGATGTACAGTTGCTGTTGCTTGTGAAAATGGCTGTTTTGAAGTATAATGTGCATGCAAAGAACCAAGGAGTGAGTCGGAATTAAGTAACATTATTAACAGTTAACACCTGGTGGTATTGAGCTTTATAAGGGGTCCAGTGCTGGGACAAACGCTTTACGTGAATTATCTCTAAAATAGTCAAATCTAAAGAGATAGGAACTATTATTCTTATTTTACAGATTCGGAAGCTAACTTTTGAGGAGCCAAGTGTCTTACCAAGAGTTGCCCAGCTGGAGCCCACCACTGCTTCAGGACCCCAGGGCTGGTGACATAATTTGAGGGGCCCAGGGCAAAATGAAAATGCAGGGCACCACTCCCCAACCCCACCCCAATTCAAAAAGAGGGGGAAAGTTTCGTTTCTTCTGTGGTGTCTTTTGACCTGTCATGTGCATTTTATTTGGTGTTTAATGTGGTGCTCCTTCAAGCAACAGGGATGCCTTGGGGCTAGTGCACACCTTCACAGGTGCCTGGGACCCATATTTGAGGACCCAGGGAGGGGTGCCTGTACTGGACCAAGATGGCAGCAATTGCTAGGCAGAGACTGGGAAGTAGGAAGCCAGAGAATCCGAATGGGAGTATGTGATAGGAAAGACCACACTGATCTGAGACTAAGCTCTTGAAATATGTTCCATTGTCCCACTGGATTTCACTTAACAAAACTCAAATTCTCAAACTTATTAAGAATTTCAATACTATAATGAAAGAAAATTTAAACCAGGCCCACTTCTGAGCTTCTGCCCAAGAAGAGGGTGCTGTGTAGAGTCTATGCTCTTGACTCCTGAGTCTGTATTCAGTTTACAACTTAGTCTTGTCTTTGGATTGATGTTCTTTAATGTCTGATTTGGGCACAGGTGGATTAACCCTGACTTCCTGTTTGATTCATAAATCATATGCTGAAATTTTAATTATCTTCTTATTCAGCTAGTTCTTCTTATCAAAACTGATCTCCTGGAGTGAAGGGGCTTTTCACTCCAGTTGTGGAGTAGGCACTTCAGTCATAAAATGTATAGGAAAGGATGTTTTAAAGATAAATGTAGAGCTTATGGAAAATCTGTCTTCTAATTCAGGAAAAAGGTGTTTTTAGTATGATTCCATAATGCTTTAAAATTATTTTTATTTAGTTTTCTACTTTTATTTTGAAATTTTTTATGTACTATTTATTCTTTTATGTGATCAGTTCAGTTTAATTCAGTCACTCAGTCGTGTCTGACTTTTTGTGACCCCATGGACTGCAGTACAGCAGGCCTCCCTGTCTATCACCAATGCCCGGGGTTTACTCAAACTCATGTCCATTGAGTTAGTGATGTCATCCAACCATCTCATCCTCTGTCGTCCCCTTCTCCCGCCTTCAATCTTTCCCAGCCTCAGGGTCTTTTCAATTGAGTCAGTTCTTTTGCAGCAGGTGGCCAAGGTATTGGAGTTTCAGCTTCAGCATCAGTCCTTCCAATGAACATTCAGGACTGATTTCCTTTAGAATGGACTGGTTGGATCTCCTTGCAGTCCAAGGGACTCTCAAGAGTATTCTCCAACACCACAGTTCAAAAGCATCAATTCTTTGGTACTCAGTTTTCTTAATAGTCCAACTCTCACATTCATACATGACTACGGGAAAAACCATAGCCTTGACTAAATGGACCTTTGTCAGCAAAGTAATGTCTCTGCTTTTTAATATGCTGTCTAGGTTGATCATAACTTTTCTTTCAAGGAGTAAGCATCTTTTAATTTCATGGCTAAGCACCACATGGCTAATTTTATGTGATAAGCTCTCAATAAAGTTAGATATCATTTTTAAAGTGACTGGTAGTTCTTCATTGTCCCTGATGTATCACTTCCCTATCTATCCATCTCTCTCTTTTGATGTTGCAATCTCAAAAATTTTTATTCTTTACAAAAGTGATTCTAGTAATGAATATGTCCTCTAATAATAATAATGTATTAATATTTGTGTTAAGTAGTCTACATGTTTCTCTAGAAAGCAGTACCTGCTTGTTTTATTCTTGAAGAACTGAGCTGGATCAGTTAAATACTGTCAGAGATATGAAACAGCAAGTATTACCATTAAAAGCAACTGGCATGAGACCTCTTTTGTCTTTATTACAGTGTTCCATTTAGTGGAAGTAAGGATTCCCAAATGTATACAATGGGGACTCAAGTTTTCCAACTTGAAGTTTCTTAAGACTTTCTCAGATTCCACTGTATTTGTCTACTCAGTCTACAGCAAAATACCACAGACTGAGTGACTTAACAGAAATTTCTTTTCTTACATTTGCTAGAGCTTCTAATATATTCCTGATCATTCTAGATCATTCCTGATTTTAATGGAAATTTACCTTTAATATTTTACCATTTGAAGTGACATTTTGTGTTTGCTGTAGTGAATAATAAAACAGGTACTTTTCTTGTATTTGTCTAGCCTTTTTTTTTGATATGTAGAAATGGTTGAAGTTCATCATGTGCTTTTTCAGTTTCTTTTGCTTTGATCATATAGTGTTTTCTTCCCTTTAAAGCATTTCCCCCACATATGTTATAATTTTATTGTGGCCTTTGGAAAGGTGTAGGTGTGGACCTTTGCATCAGGCCTGCCTGTATGTGGACCCTAGCAGTGGGCCTGCTCATCTGTGTCCCATGTACAGCCTTCACCAGCCATCTTTTCTCTGGACCCTGCCAGTATTCCAACCCAAGATCTCTGGGAAGTTTGCCTGGTGAATGACTTTCCTGTGAAGCCAGAGTGAAAAGTCTATTAGAGGACAACGCAAGGCTACTATGATAATGGAAATCAGGAAACATGATACCACCAAAGAAGCAAAATAAAGATCAAGTAACTGATCCTAAGGAAATGGTGACTAGCAATTTTTCTGACAGAGAATTCAAAATAATGATCTTATATTAACCTCAATGAGCTAAAAGAGAGCAGACACATAAAACGAAATAGCATCGAGAAAACAATATATTAATAAAATGATAAATTCAACATCTTTTCATGATAAAAACTCTCAACAAATTGGGTATAGCAAAAATGTACCTCAGAATAATAAAATCCATGTGTAACAAGCCCATAGCTAACAGCTAAAAGGTTGAAAACTTTTCCTCTGATGTCAAGAATGAGACAAAGATGCCCACTCCCACTACTCCTATGCAACACAATACTGGAAATCCTAGCCAGAGCAATTTGGAAAGAAAAGGAAATAAAGGGCATCAAAATTTAAAAAGAAGAAGTAGAATGATTTCTGTTTGCAGATGACATGATCTTATGTGTAGAAACCTTGAAAATTCCACACACATAAAAAGTGAACTAATAATATACACATCCTATATAGTTTCAGGATAAAAATCAACAAATAAAAATTGTGTTTCTGCACACTTAACAATGTTCTATCCCAAAAGCAAATTAAGAAAACAATCCCATTTAAAATAGCAGAAGAAAGAATAAGATATTTAAAATAAATGTAATCAAGGAGGTGTGAAACTTGTACACTAAAAACTATAAAACTGATGAAAGAAAGCAGGGCAAATAAATGAAAGATGATCCTGTGTCTATGGACTGGAAAAATAAATACTCTTAAAATGCCCATACTACCCAAAGCACATTCAATGCTTTTAAATAGAAAAAAACAATCCTAAAATGCATAAGGAATTATTAAAGAAAGACCCTAAATAACTAAAACAGTTTGAGCAAGAATAATAAGCCTGGAGGCATCACCCATCCTTTTCAAAACATACTACAAAGCTACAGTAATCACAACAGTATGGGAACAGTATGGTAAAAGCAGGCATGCGCGCGCGCGCGCGCGCGCACACACACACACACACACACACACACACACACGGAACAGAATAAATGTTCCAGGAATAAGCTCACACATATAAAGTCGATTGATTTTTTTTTTTTTTTACAAAAATGCCAAGAATATACACTGGGGAAAAGACTTAAAAAAGAAAAACTCTCTTCTAAAACTCACAATAAATCGTGTTGTGAAAACTGTATGTCTACCTGCAAAAAAGACCTTAAACCACAAAACTCGTTAAACCAACAAAACATAAGGAAAAAGCTTCTTGACACTGGCCTTGGTAATGGTATTGGATATGACACCTAATAAGTTTAGGGAAGTGTAGCTAAGTAGTATTGCAGCAAACTGAAAAGCTACAAAACAAAGGAAATCATCAAAATTAATAGGTAACTCACAAAATGGGAAAAATTCAGACAATACATCTGATAAAGGGTTAATATTTGAAAGTCGTACGACTCAATACCAAAAGGAAAACAGCCCAGTTCAGTTCAGTTCAGTCGCTCAGTCACGTCTGACTCTTTGTGATCCCATGAATCGCAGCACGCCAGGCCTCCCTGTCCATCACCAACTCCTGGACTTTACTCAGACTTGCGTCCATCGAGTCAGTGATGCCATCCAGCCATCTCATCCTCTGTCGTCCCCTTCTCCTCCTGCCCCCAATCCCTCCCAGCATCAAAGTCTTTTCCAATGAAAACAGCCCAAGTTAAAAAAAAAAATGGGCAAAGGAGCTGTACAGACATGTCTCCAGAAAAGACATACAGATAACCAGCATGTATGTGAAAATATGTTCAACATCAATAGTCATCCAGGAAACAAATTCAAATCACAGTGAGATATCACCTTGTATCTGTTAGGATTTCTATAAACAAAAATAAGAAGATAACAAATATTGGTACTGATGTGTAGAGAAAGGAACCCTTGCACATTGTGGGAATGTAAATTGATGCAGCCAGTGTTTACTGCAGCATTATTCACAGTAGCCAAGACAAGGAAGCAACTTAAATGTTCATCAGTGGATTACTGGAAAATGAAAATGTGATTCACACAAGCACAAAGATATTACTCAAGTTTTAAAATGAAGGAAATTCTGCCATTTGTAATAACATGGTTGAACCTGGAAGACATCATACTAAGTGAAATAAGCCAGACACAGAAAGACAAATACTTCGTCATTTCAGTTCANAGGCATCACCCATCCTTTTCAAAACATACTACAAAGCTACAGTAATCACAACAGTATGGGAACAGTATGGTAAAAGCAGGCATGCGCGCGCGCGCGCGCGCACACACACACACACACACACACACACACGGAACAGAATAAATGTTCCAGGAATAAGCTCACACATATAAAGTCGATTGATTTTTTTTTTTTACAAAAATGCCAAGAATATACACTGGGGAAAAGACTTAAAAAAGAAAAACTCTCTTCTAAAACTCACAATAAATCGTGTTGTGAAAACTGTATGTCTACCTGCAAAAAAGACCTTAAACCACAAAACTCGTTAAACCAACAAAACATAAGGAAAAAGCTTCTTGACACTGGCCTTGGTAATGGTATTGGATATGACACCTAATAAGTTTAGGGAAGTGTAGCTAAGTAGTATTGCAGCAAACTGAAAAGCTACAAAACAAAGGAAATCATCAAAATTAATAGGTAACTCACAAAATGGGAAAAATTCAGACAATACATCTGATAAAGGGTTAATATTTGAAAGTCGTACGACTCAATACCAAAAGGAAAACAGCCCAGTTCAGTTCAGTTCAGTCGCTCAGTCACGTCTGACTCTTTGTGATCCCATGAATCGCAGCACGCCAGGCCTCCCTGTCCATCACCAACTCCTGGACTTTACTCAGACTTGCGTCCATCGAGTCAGTGATGCCATCCAGCCATCTCATCCTCTGTCGTCCCCTTCTCCTCCTGCCCCCAATCCCTCCCAGCATCAAAGTCTTTTCCAATGAAAACAGCCCAAGTTAAAAAAAAAAATGGGCAAAGGAGCTGTACAGACATGTCTCCAGAAAAGACATACAGATAACCAGCATGTATGTGAAAATATGTTCAACATCAATAGTCATCCAGGAAACAAATTCAAATCACAGTGAGATATCACCTTGTATCTGTTAGGATTTCTATAAACAAAAATAAGAAGATAACAAATATTGGTACTGATGTGTAGAGAAAGGAACCCTTGCACATTGTGGGAATGTAAATTGATGCAGCCAGTGTTTACTGCAGCATTATTCACAGTAGCCAAGACAAGGAAGCAACTTAAATGTTCATCAGTGGATTACTGGAAAATGAAAATGTGATTCACACAAGCACAAAGATATTACTCAAGTTTTAAAATGAAGGAAATTCTGCCATTTGTAATAACATGGTTGAACCTGGAAGACATCATACTAAGTGAAATAAGCCAGACACAGAAAGACAAATACTTCGTCATTTCAGTTCAGTCACTCAGTCATGTCCGACTCTTTGTGACTCAATGGACTGCAGCACACCAGGCTTCTCTGTCCATCACCAAGTCTGGGAGCTTGTTCAAACTCATGTCCAATGAGTCAGTGATGCCATCCAACCAACTCATCCTCTCTTGTCCCCTTCTCCTCCTGCCTTCAATCTTTCCCAGAATCAGGGTCTTTTCTAAGGAGTCAGTTCTTTTGCATCAGGTGGCCAAGGTATCGGAGTTTTACCTTCAACATTAGTCCTTCCAATGAATATTCAGGACTGATTTCCTTTAGGATGGACTGGTTGGATGTCCTTGTAGTCCAAGGGACTCTCAAGAGTCTTCTGCAACACCACAGTTCAAAAGCATAAATTCTTTGGTACTCAGCTTTCTCTATAGTCCAACTCTCACATCCATACATAATGACTGGAAAAACCATGGCTTTGACCAGATGGGCCTTTGTCAGCAAAGTAATGTCTCTGCTTTTTAATATGCTGTCTAGCTTGTTCATAACTTTTTTCCCAAGGAGTAAGCATCTTTTAATTTCATGGCTGCAATCACCATCTGCAGTGATTTTGGAGCCCCTCAAAATAAAGTCTGACACTGTTTCCACTGTTTCCCCATCTATTTGCCATGAACTGATGGGACCAGATGCCATGATCTTGGTTTTTGGAATGTTGAATTTTAAGCAAGCTTTTCACTCTCCTTTTTCATTTTCGTCAAGAGGCTTTTTAGTTGTTCTTCTTCACTTTATGCCATAAGGATGATGTCATTTGTGCATCTGAGGTTATTGATATTTTCCCCAGCAATCTTGATTCCAGCTTGTGCTTCAACCAGCCCAGCGTTTCTCATGATGTACTCTGCCTATAAGTTAAATAAGCAGGGTGACAATATACAGCCTTGTACTCCTTTCCCAATTTGGAACCAGTCTGTTGTTTCATGTCTAGTTCTAATTGTTGCTTCTTGATCTGCATACAGATTTTTTAGGAGGCAGGCAAGGTGATTTGATATTCCCATCTCTTGAAGAATTTTCCACCATTTGTTGTGATCCAGATTGTCAAAGGCTTTGGCATAATAAATAAAGTAGAAGTAAATGTTTTTCTGGAACTCTTGCTTTTTCTATGATCCAATGGATGTTGGCAATTTAATCTCTGGTTCCTCTGCCTTTTCTAAACATAGCTTGAACATCTGGAAGTTAACACTACATAATACTACTTATATCGGAAATCTAAAACTGTCAGACTCATAGAGGCAGAGTAGAATCATGATTGCCAGAGGCTGGAAGGAGGGAAAAGTGGGAAAGTATTAGTCAAAAGGTGCAAAGATTTAGTTATACAAAATAAATAGGTACTATGTATTTACTATATAGCATAGTTCTTAACTTACAGTTAACAATACATTATTATACATTTAAAATTTGCCAAGAGGATGAATCTTGAAAACATTTTAGTGATATCATCAGAAAAATAGTAAAAACGAAAGGAGGAAACTATTGGAGGTGATGGATATGCTAATGGCATAGATTGTGTTGATGGTTTCACCGTGTATGCCTTTCCAAAGTCGTCAAGTTGTATATATTAATTATTTACAACTTTTGTATGTCAATTATGCCTCTTTTTTTTATTTTTTTAGAAAAGACAACTATAGAGTATAAAAAAAATAAAGGGAAATGCTACACCTTTCTCTCACTTGAATAAGCGGATAAGGAGAACTTACTATTGACAAACCTGTCATTTTTTGAAAAGCATGTTGTTTACAATCTTTAGTACTTGAACTATTATTATTAATTCACCTCACAACAGATTCCAACACAACCGAATATTTCAATCCCAGGTAAGAACCACTACATTAAGTTTCTCAGTTATTCTGGCTCTGCACTTTCAATCCTCTATCCCCTGGATGGCAGTGTTGTTCTCCAAATTTCACATTACAATAGAAATTTGACATCTTAAAGAAAGCCATCTGAATGAATGGCTTATGATGATAGCATTTTTGACTTAAAAGGAAAAGAGATGGGTCCCTCAGATTTTATATTTTTAATGCCTAAGATTAGCCCCTCTGGCATCAATTTTTAACTTGAAGTGAATTACCAAACAATAATAAATCCTCAAATTGAGCCACTAATGAATGTATTTGATTCAATGTTTTATATACATAACATACTGAAGAGACAAGTAGTTGGCAAGTCACTAGACTAAAATATTCACTAAGTCAATCCGCCAGTCTAACAGATTTTTTTTTTTTTTTTGCCTAAATTACATGTCAATGTTTATGGAGTGTTTTGGTTAGATTTGTTACTTTATGTCTCTGGGAAATTTAAAGAAAAGTGTCTGTTGTAAGAATTTTAGGTCTTAGAAAATTTTGAAATAGCTAGTTAATATTATGTAGTCAAAGTTTACAAAATCTGAAGGGATGGAGTTGACATTTAGCAGTTTAGCATTTTGTCTAAGAGCTTTGGCTGTGGAATCAGACTGGTATAAAATTCTAATTCTGTCTCTTGGTAGCTATATACCCTTGGGCAAATAATATCAGCTCTCTGTGACAAGATTTCTTTATTTATAAAAATGGGAATGATAAAAACTCTCATAAGATTGTTGTGATGTTTAAATGAAAACACCATCTAGAGTTGAATATTTACCTCTCAATAATTTAATATGCTATTATTTTCCAAATTGATCTTGACAGTGACTTTGGAAGATAGGCTTGGTACATGTGAAGGGTGCATGTCTAATGAATAAGAAATATGCCTGAGGTCAAAGTGGTAATACGAGGGCAATCCAAGTATCTTGACATAAAATCAATGGTGGCAGTTTTACAACAACTGTATATGAATGTATAAGTTACATTAATAATTTATGACTGCTATTCTTTCCCATTCACCTAATTGTTTATTGATTTTTCAGCAATTAATGAATGAGCTAAGGTATTTTATAAGCTATAAATCCACATATATATGATTTATTCATTTTAATTATTACCAATTAGCTCAAGATAGGCTCAAAGATTATGCAAAAAAATCTATAATAATTTAAGCTAAGTTTAAAAAGTATTAAAGTTTCCAAAAACATTATTGGGCAGACATAGAAATTAAAATTTTTAAAATTTTTAAACTATGTTCAGTTCAGTTCAGTTCAGTTACTCTGTTGTGTCCAACTCTTTGCGACCCCATGAACTGCAGCACAACAGGCCTCCCTGTCCATCACCAACTCCCGAAATTCACTCAGACTCACATCCATTAAGTCAGTGATGCCATCCAGCCATCTCATCCTCTGTCGTCCCCTTCTCCTCTTGCCCCCAAATCCCTCCCAGCATCAGAGTCTTCCAATGAGTCAACTCTTCGCATGAGGTGGCCAAAGTACTGGAGTTTCAGCTTTAGCATCATTCCTTCCAAAGAAAGCCCAGGGCTGATCTCCTTCAGAATGGACTGGTTGGATCTCCTTGCAGCCCAAGGGACTCTCAAGAGTCTTCTCCAACACCATAGTTCAAAAGCATCCATGGTTGGCGCAAAAAATAATTGTGATTTTTGTGTTGTTGAAATTTGCCATTTTATGTTGAAATACATTCTAAATAAATGTGGTTATGTTATACATCACTTTAATGTACATTTCTTACTTTATGTTTTTTTTTTTACTAATGACTTATTATTTGCTGTTTGTTTTAGAATATAGAAATGATGTTAGACAAAAAGTAAATTTGAACAATTTTCTTACTTAAATTCAAAGTGGATCATAAAGCAGCAGAGACTACTTGTACACCAGCAAAGCTTTTGGCCCAGGAAATAGTAATGAATGTACAGTGCAGTGATGGTAAAGTTCTGCAAAGGAAACAAGAGCTTTGAAGATGAGGAGCACAGAGGCTGGCCCTCAGAAGGTGACAATAATTGAGAGCCATTATCGAAGCTGATTCTCTTAAACTACACGAGATGTTGCTGCAGAACTCAATGTCGACCTTTAAGGTCATTTGGCATTTGAAGTAAATTGGAAAGGTAAAAAAGCTTGGTAAGTGGGTGCCTCATGACCTGACCACAAATCAAAAAAATCGTTGTTTTGAAATGTCGTCTTTTATTCTACACAGCAACAATGAACCATTTCTCAATTGGATTGTGACATGAGATGAAAAGTGGATTGTATACAACAACCAGTGATGACCAGCTCAGCTCAGTGGTTGGAATGAGAAGTTCCAAAGCACTTCCCAAAGCCAAACCTGCCGCCAAAGAAGGTCATGGTAACTGTTTGGTGGTCTGCTGCTGGTCTGATCCACTACAGCTTTCTGAATGCTGGCAAAACTGTTATATCTGAGAAGTATGCTCAGCAGATGGATGAAATGCACTGAAATTTTCAACACATTGGTAAACAGAAAAGGCACAGTTCTTCATGTCAACACCCAACTGCATGTTGCACAATCAGCTCTTCAAAAGTTTAATGAATTGGGTTTCAAAGTTTTGCCTTATCCACCGGATTCTCAGGACGGTCCTCTCGCCAAACTGACTACCACTTCTTCAAGCATCTCAACAACTTTTTGCAGGGTAAATGCTTCCATAACCAGTAAGAGGCAGAAAATGCTTTATGGGAGTTTGTCAAATCATGTATTTTGTTGTTGTTCAGTCACTAAGTTGTGTGTTGGAGAAGACTCTTGAGAATACCTTGGACTGCAAGGAGATCCACCCAGTCCATTCTGAAAGAGATAGGCCCTGGAATTTCTTTGGAAGGAATGATGCTGAAGCTGAAGCTCCAGTACTTTGGCCACCTTCATGCAAAGAATTGACTCACTGGAATAGACTCTGATACTGGGAGAGATTGGGGGCAGGAGGAGAAGGGGATGACAGAGGATGAGATGACTGGATGGCATCACTGACTCGATGGATGTGAGTCTAGGTGAACTCCGGGAGCTGGTGATGGACAGGGAGGCCTGGCGTGCTGCGATTCATGGGGTCACAAAGAGTCCGACATGACTGAGAGACTGAGCTGAACTGAACTCTTTGCAATACCATGGCCTGCAGCACACCAGGCTTCCCTGTCCTTCACTATCTCCTAGAGTTTGCTCAAACTCATGTCAAACTCACCGCAATTAAAAAACATAAATTCTTCAGCACTCAGCCTTCTTTATGGTCCAGCTCTCACATCTGTACATGACTACTGGAAAACCCATAACTTTAAGTATACTAACCTTCGTTGGCAAAATGACTCTCTGCTATTTTTGTTTCTTTTAAAACGTTCTATTTATTTTTAATTGGAGGATAATTGCTTTACAAGATTGTGTTGGTTTTTGCTATACATCACCATGAATCAGCCACAGGTATACATATATCCCCTTCCTTTTGAACCTCCCTCTCACCTCTCACCCTATCCCACCCCTCTAGGTTGTCACAGAGCACCAAGTTTGAGCTCCTCGCATCATACAGCAAATTCCCATTGGCCATCTATTTTATATGTAATGTGTATGTTTCTACTTTTGAATACGCTGTCTAGGTTTGTCATAGCTTTGTTTCCAAGGAGCAAGCATCTTTTAATTTCATGGCTGCAGTCACTGTCCACAGTGATTTTGGAGCCCAAGAAAATAAAAATTTGTCACTACTTCCACTTTTACCTGATCTGTAGTATTTGCCACAAAGTGATGGGACTGCATGGCATGGTTTTAGTTTTTTTAATGTTGAGTTTCAAGCCAGCTTTTTCACTCTCCTCTTTCTGTACTACTCTAATGCAAATTTCCCCCTCAGAAATTGGGGTAATCTCAGATTTGGGTTAGTCACAGTCCTCAGTTTATATACATTTTCATCATTGGTTAGGACAAAATTTCTTTCTTATTTGAGTTATGTATTTCCTTTCAGTTCAGTCGTTCAGTCGTGTCTGACTCTTTGCAACCCCATGAATCGCAGCACACCAAGCCTCCCTGTCTATCACCAACTCCCAGAGTCTACCCAAACTCATATCCATTGAGTCAGTGATGCCATCCAACCATTTCATCCTCTGTCATCCCCTTTTCCTCCTGCCCTCAATCTTTCCCATTGTCAGGGTCTTTTCAAATGAGTCAGCTCTTCGCATCAGGTGGCTAAAGTATTGGAGTTTCAGCTTCCAGTCCTATTTCCACCCTCCACCCTGGTAGGTAAGTACCCTATTGNCTACCCAAACTCATATCCATCGAGTCAGTGATGCCATCCAACCATTTCATCCTCTGTCATCCCCTTCTCCTCCTGCCCTCAATCTTTCCCATCGTCAGAGTCTTTTCAAATGAGTCAGCTCTTCGCATCAGGTGGCCAAAGTATTGGAGTTTCAGCTTCCAGTCCTATTTCCACCCTCCACCCCGGTAGGTAAGCACCCTATTATATTTAATATGTATCTTTTTAGAAGGAGTAGGCGTGTTTCCATACAAAATATGTATTACCTTATAAATTAAAACATTTTAATTCTCTTTTAAAATCTTCACTGTCCACCGTACAGGTCAAACAGAAGATAAAAAACATAAATAATAGTATGATCAATTTTTAAAAAATAGAAAAGGTTGAGTTTTGAGTATCCATTACCTTTGTTGATAATATAGTTTATTTCATAATAAATTTACATACATTAAATTTTAATAATGGCTATATCTTGAAACAGATTATATTCTTTTTTTTCCCCTTTTTTGAAGTATGTTTACTCTTTGAGGAATATCATCTGCCCCCAATGTTTCACCTTTCTTTTGAAACATTTCCCAAGTAATGTTCTACACAATATTTCACAGCATTAGGTCTAGCTAGAAAAATGATCTATATTCAAATACATTTAGAATTTTCTATACGATTTATAATGTAAAGTAACATTCATAATGTAAGCTAAATCTTATAGTTCTGAAGTGAAGAACCTCTCAACCATGTTTAAACTAATCTTTTCCAGTCTCATTGGAGTGTAGATCACTGTGCATCTACCAAATCTACTAGAACTGTATATACGAGTTTCAGAAATATAAGCATAAAAGTTGATAACTTTCTAATATACGTATCCAGTCTTTCCTTTCATCTGAAATCCAAGACTGAATTTTCAACTGTCTCTTACATACCCAGAAGTTTATATAGTCTGATATTAGCAATGATATGAAGCCAAAGACTGCCATTTAACATACAGTTAAATGAGTTAAACTTATTACTGGTTACAATGAGGGAAAAAGCAAAACATAGTGAAAGAGGATGTCTCACAAAAAGTATGTTAGAACTTGTAAGATTTTAATATAGTTTGAGTAATTTTGAAGAGGACCTAAGGAAGTAGAGGCAAGCTTTAGACTGGGTGCTGCCAGAAACAAATCTATGACTGAGTATCTCAATACATTTTTTTGTGTCAGAGGGCTGGATAGAATGAGAATAAAGCTATAATTGGTAGAAGAGTAACAGTCATTTATTTTAGCTGAGGGAGGGAAATATTTGGTATTTTGTGGATATCCCAATAATCGTCTTTTGTCTTATTTAGTCATGGTTACAGAGTTATTTGTGTTTGATGTTCATCTTTGGTGAGGTTGTTTATGTCCAAGAGCAGAATATCATGGTTTAACTGTTAGCATCATAAGGACTTGTAGTAACACTGAGGCCTACCTGTGTGTTTCGGAACAGGTCTCCAATATCAGGAGCTATTTTGTCTTTCCTTAAATCCTTTACAATACTTGTTCTTTGTTTTGTATTATTTACTAGCATAACGTTAGTCATCCCAACAAGAAACATATGGTTAATGTTCATCTCTCATATTACTGACACTTTGGAAGTGAAAGTGAAAGTGTTAGTCACTCAGTCATGTCTGACTCTTTGTGATCCCATGGACTGTGTAGCCCACCAGGCTCCTCTGTCCATGGAATTCTCCAGGCAAGAATACTGGAGTGGGTTGCTAGTCTCCTGACATTTTAGAGAATTATTAATCAGCAATTTCATTCATAAGTACCCATGAAATATTTTTCAAA
Source organism: Neotragus moschatus (assembly GCA_006410615.1). Taxonomy (NCBI): domain Eukaryota; kingdom Metazoa; phylum Chordata; class Mammalia; order Artiodactyla; family Bovidae; genus Neotragus; species Neotragus moschatus. Next base: position 36,103 of record SJYA01001137.1, on the reverse strand, counting down.
ATCATTCCTGTACCTCTTGTTTCAATATCTAGACTCAGGCCCTCATTATTTCTTACCTGAAGAGTTGTAGTTGCCAATAAACAGATCTTTCTGATTCTGTTTTATAACCAATCATGTTATCCTTTCACTGTTGTCAAAGATTTCTTCCCAAAACATAAGTAAAATCATGTCCTTCTTCCATTTTACAACCTTAATGGCTCACTTTATCTACACATTTTGTTATACTGTATGAGTACTTACCCTGCTATTTATTTAAGGTCCTTGACAATTTGATCTATCTTAACTTTACAGTCTCACTTCACACACAGTCCTGTCACCATATATGGTTTGTGCCCTAAAATTCATTCAATAAATATTTGTTGAAATTATTTATGATGTGTTTTATTTAGGCCATGTTATTCATCTAAATAAGTTTTATAATTATATGGCAATTAGTGTGCTTGTTTAATATCTGTCTCCACACTAAACTTCAGTTCAGAGTCAGCAGGTACCATATTTCGTTTTTTTCACTATTTCATTCTCCACCATCAAGCAGAATATTCAGGCTGCTAACAAAGACTCTGATGCTGGGAGGGATTGGAGGCAGGAGGAGAAGGGGACAACAGAGGATGAGATGGCTGGATGGCATCACCGACTTGAAGGGCATGAGTTTGGGTGAACTCCAGGAGCTGGTGATGGACAGGGAGGCCTGGCATGCTGCAAATTCATGGGATCGCAAAGAGTCGGACACAACTGAGCGACTGAACTGAACTGAATTGAACATAGACTACTTAGTTATATAACAGGTGCAGAATTGAACTGAGTATCTGGTTAAATTCAAAATATTTTGAATTGGAAATATTCAAGGTCAGACTTTCTTAATATCCAACTATGACAAATAGTTGAAGATGAATAAAAAGATTGAGCAATGAAATAAATGAATCCTTGTAAAAGTATACAATGTAGCTAATATAAAATGACGATAGTTAGAACACCCTTCTGAATCAGTGTTAACATAGATCTGAAAATAAGAATTCTAAATTGTTGTGCTGAGACTTTTTCAAGGTTGAAAAGCTAAAATTTGATGACTTATTACATCCTGCCATGAGAATATTTAAGTAGATTTAAGGTCTATGAAATAGGAGTCAGAATGATTCTGTATTTCTAGTACTAATACTACTAAAATTTAGTAGCTCTGTGCCTGAGAACTCTGCATTCACTTTCCTGAACCCCAGAATCCTCACCTGTAAAACTAGGGTAGTGCTCTAGTAATGCTCCACATAGATTATCTTAATTCCATAAGATAAAAGATACAGCAAATTCTCCCCCACCTCAAACACCTTAGAAGTCCATCTCAGACTTTTTGCAAGAAGCAGTGGCAGTTTTTTACTTACCATCATTATGTTCTCCTTAATCTAAAAGGTACATTGATCAATGATAAGGTAGTGTGCCCGACTTTATATTTCTGCTTCTCTTAAGACCAAATCTGGTCCCATGAAACATCACGGTAGATCCTTGAGGTGTTCAGCATATGTTGAGTTAGTCCTTAAGCCATCAACCTCTTTTTACTCAATATTGCCTTTCTCTATTCCTTGTCTCTAGTTGGTCTCGCTTTTTTAATCCTTTAAAGTGTTGATTGCTGAACTTTCCAGTTTGTCTATGTCTTGCAGTGTACAGTATCCTATATTGATAATTCCATAATAACTGACGGAGACTGAGAGTTTGTTCTGTTATTTCTTTTCCTCATCTGATATTGTAAAAGAATTACTGATGTTTTAAGCTTAGAAAACTAAAATATATTCAGTCACCTGAGTATAGATTCTGTTAAGCTTCCTTTACAGATAGGCTAGCCACCTTATCAATTTGTGACCAAAAGGTCATAAATGAAAGGTCCTTTGTACGGCTTATGTTGAAGTGAATGTGCCTATTTCTCTGTCTCCTTTACTGGAATGTTGACATAATGGCAGGAACTCCAGCAATATTTTAAAACATATAAATGAAGGCTACATAAAATAATGATGAAGTAAAAACTTGGAGGAGTTTGGGTCCTTGATTACTTCATTGAACTGACATAGCCCAAGATATGGCTGTTCCNTGAAGTGAATGTGCCTATTTCTCTGTCTCCTTTACTGGAATGTTGACATAATGGCAGGAACTCCAGCAATATTTAAAAACATATAAATGAAAGCTACATAAAATAATGATGAAGTAAAAACTTGGAGGAGTTTGGGTCCTTGATTACTTCATTGAACTGACATAGCCCAAGATACGGCTGTTCCTTGAGTGAAAAGAATTATAAGACAAAATTTGTGTGTTTGAGCCACTTAAATTTGGATTTTTTTTTTTTTTGGTAACATGAGGGTAAACTTAATTTTATCTGATATAATAATAATGGTAACCACATTTTTAAGAAATTTCATTTGATTTAGCTACCCATTTGTCACTTTTCTTCCCATACATTACTTATCAATATCTATCCAAAAGAGCTCAATGCAGTGTGGTGGGATATTATAAAACATCAAAATTACATAGTATTAATATGAGTATCTAACTCCTTTTCAAATCTCCTGTACTACTTTCATCTGAACCCTGAAAACTTCTCTTCCTAGTCAAAAGGACAAGAACTACTCAGAGTAGATAGAGAAAGTATTAAAATAACAAACAAATGAAAAGAATTCTTATATAAAAAAAACAACAGCCACCAGCCAAAGCAGAGTTTAGAACTCTTAGGACATACACATCTAATGTTAGTTTTCTTACTTACATAAGCTGAATAAAGTGCATGGGCAGAGGAGAGAAAGAGTTGAAAGAACCATGGGGTAAAAGAGAATGTGCTGGAGAAACGAAGAACCTCTGCCAAAGTTACAAAAAACTATTTCTTGATTACCAAAAGCCAGCTTTAGCTTCTGGAATATTAGATTTCAATTAAAACTTGATTGTGCCAGTCTCACCCCTCTATCCAATACATTGTTTAAAGGCAACCCTCTCTCTAATGGCTCAGGACGATTGAAAGCCTCTGCAAATGCATATGAGAGACCTGGACCCTGAGGTTTGAAATGTAACATGGAAGTAAACCTTGCCTCTGTTTAAGGTAAGACAAATGAAACCAGTTTGAAATTGCACACAAAGTGGAACCGTTCTGAAGTTTACAAATTGTAATTTGTTATAGGATAAATTTATAAAATCAATAAGGCAAATGGAAAAGAAATGGAAGAAAAGAAGATGGAAGCAGAACACTGGTTATATTCTAGATGGATGCCACATTTTTTAAGGGATAAGCCATGAGTTAAAATCTAAGATTATAGTGCTAATATACAGGGAGAAATACAGTAATTTTGATGTTTTAAAAGTTCATAGCATAAAATACGCCTTGTTGCTTAGAAATATCTGTTGTTCAGTCACTAAATCGTGTCCAGCTCTTTGTGACCCTGTGGACTGTGGTACTCCAGGTTCCTCTGTCTTCCACTGTTTCCCAGAGTTTGTTCAAACTCAAGTCCATTGAGTCAGTGATGTCATCCAACTATGCAAACTAATACTAATACAAAGATAACAGAGAACCAACCTTAGCTTGCTCCTCCTCCCTGAAGCCATCATGTCAATGAAGATAGTCTCCAAATTTTTATACTGAACATTATCATTTTTCCTGTTGTTTACTATTTATTTGTCCTTAAAAGAATGTTTATATTCTGTGTTCTACAACTGAAGGGCATTGAAAGTTTCAATTCATCAAAGTATTTTTTCAAAATATTAAAGATTAAGTTAAAGAAAGTGGGGAGAGGAATGTTCATCTTCCAGCCTTAAGAGACTAACAGGACCTGATATTACTTTCAGGTGTAAAAAACTAGAAAACTGTGTGAAATATATTAAATTATATATATAATTCATATATAATTTTGCTACATTGAACAATAGAAGCACAGGACTGTAATCACTGAAAGAAAGTAAACAAATGAATATCCACCTAATTTAAGATTTTTTTTTATGCTCTCAGAGTCAGTATTAATTTTACCTCTTTTGAACAACAAGATCAAGATGTATTTTATGTTGTGAATATTTTGAGTTTTAAAATTATTTTATTGTGTTTTTTATAGTAGTAAAATAACATCTAAATATCATAGTATCATTTAATCTGTCCTCTAACTCTTATATTTCTTATAATTTGGAACTTAGATCTGGAAGATAAATAGAATTTTTACTTTTTTTAAAATAAAGACACTTCATTTGCAATAACGTGTACCTCCATAAGAATGCAAGGATATTTGACTCCTGTGACATAATGTAGCTGTTATCATCATTGATTAGCTCAGTTAATTTCCTAAGGGCTCCAAAATGGTGATATTTTAATTTCATGGTTAGTTTATTTAGGAGTTTTCTTACTTCTATAAAAAGAATCTTCCTTTTGAATTATTTGATCATAGGGCACAGTCATATAGGAAAGACAAGGTAAAAACTTGGTACATTTTTTCAATTTTAAAAATGAATTGATTTCCCAGAATGCTCAAAAAATTGACTAAAGAATTTTCTGGGGTTTTGTTTGCTTAGTTTTTTAAGTGCTTGTTTTAGAAAATAAGTACCAATTTTGTGGAAAAAGATTTACCTCATTGGGGTCATTTTCTGTAAAATATTTATTTATTTGTTTGATTTTGACTGAACTGGGTTTTCCTTGCTACATGCAAGCTTTCTCTAGTTGGCGAGCGGGGGCTACTCTTTGTTGTAGTGTGTGGGCTTCTCATTGTGTGGCTTCTCTTGTTGTGGGGCACAGGCTCTAGGGTAGATGGGCATCAGTAGTTTCAGAGTGTGGGCTTGGTCGTTGTGGGGCATGGGCTTTGTTGCCCGGTGGCATGTGGGATCTTCCTGGATCTGGAGTCCCCTGCATTACAAGGAGGATTCTTAACCACTGGACCACCAGGAAAGCCTTCACTGGGGTCTTAATCATAAGATCGATTGGTGACCAGATGGTCAGGATATAAATTGAGGTAGATCCCATTATTTGTTATTGCTATCAGAAGTTATGTAGAGGCCACTCAATTACTTTCTTCCTCTCTTTTTATAGACTCACTTCAGGCAAATTGAAATGTTACTTCTTAATACTTTTCTTTTTCCCTAGGAGAAAAACAAAGTGACAGGAATAAGAATCCTAGGGGGAAAAATAGGATAGGTAGGCAGAGGGATATGGATCATCTTAAGCTGGGGATTCACAAACCAGTCAGGTTGTTGGGGGAGTCTGTAGTTACACGGCTCTTTGACCAAGCTGTTGATTTCTCAGAGTGGACCAGTGTAGAAAGACCTAGAGAGGGAGAAAATATTGTGTTTTAGATCACAGAAAAGATACAAGAGAGGAAACTAAGCTCTGTTATGAAGTTTTAGAAGTGGTGACTGGGCAAAATACGGGTGGTAAAAAAAAGAATATTAGAGGCCACATAAGCCCTAGGATCAAGAGAAGGGCAAGATCAAAGGCAAAGTCAAAGAATCTAAGATAATTGCTTTTAAAAAGTTGGAATCCAGGGGTTACTTTCACTGAATCAGTTGAATAAGACTCACAAAGGTGTGGGAGGGAAAAAATCCTTAAAATGCCGAAATGCTCAGCCCTCAATTTATTCTGGGGTGGCCTAATTTATTTCAGATTTTGGGGAGATGGTTGATTATGTTTGATTATATGCTGATTGAAATGCTGTGTATATCTTTATCAGAATAGAGCTCAGTTTTAAATGAATTTGCTCCAATTTTTACTATTTGGATAATAAAAAGACTTAATTCTAATAGTACTTAAACAATCATGAATAATAACCTCTTGTCAGAAATCCTAGATGAAAGGATAACAATTGCTTGACAACATCATCAGCCTGCAATGTTACAAATCCTTCTTTATTTTCAACGTTAAGTTTCAACAGCATTAATGCAGTGCTAAAAATGAAAGAAGCCACTAGAATTCTTAAAGTTGCCTTTGTGTTGTTATATCTTTTGTAACCAAAAGAGGATTGTGTCTTATTTAGCATGTGTCCTTAACACACAAGAAATACTAATGATTAAATTAATTCCCCGGACTCCAGTTGCAAATTGAATAGAGGCAAAAAGAGCAATAGTATAAATGATGTTCTTCCAGTGGAGACAGATCAAGTTTGAACAGGCAGAACAAAACTAGACGATTAAAAGGCATGGAAAGGTTTGAAAAGGAATGTATTTTATGTGAGAATGCTAAATGTGTCTACTGCTAATAGTATGTCAAATCCAAATACTGACAGAAGTGGTTTAAAAAAATGTCAGCTTTGATTAGAATTTTGAGAATTTTCTAGCATTAAATGATTTTATGTCCATCTAGCATAGTATGCTATATCTAAACAGAAATGGGAAAAATGGACTCATGAACTTTGCAGAATTATGCCGTATTCATCTATTGTAATATTGTTGTGCCAAATAAAGAAGCCCAAAGCTATAGTTTTATTTTTACCTTGTAATTAGGAATTTTTGCAAGACAGCTTCCATAGCAAATTAAAGAAATGCATTTCCTTTTGGAATAAATGTGACTTTATTTTTCAGTTTTCAAGAAATGAAAAAACTTTAAATTTTAGCTTTTATTATTTGACACAAGAAAATCTCATAATATTAGTATTTTAAAATGTAGGAATCAATATCAGTGTTGTATGATTGTATATTCTTAATGAAAAACGATCTCTACATGGATCCACTGATCAGAGAAATTTTATATCCTAAATGTATTAGAATATGATACCAAAAATAAAGATGCGTTTATGAAGTGGTTTTTAATTTTTTATTTAAGCAATAGTTTCCTATGGTCAGGCATATTTAGTATATTTACTAGAGTTTGTCCATTCTTCATTGGCTTAGCATTGAGGTTTTCAGGAGAGTACCCCTCTGATACCAGAGCCAAAAAATTAGGTCATCACTGCTTGTAAAATAAGGGAGCCATGTGAATTCCTAAGGTAATGCAAACAAAAGGTATTGAAATAACATTAAGTTTTGTTAGTTCAACTCTGCAGCTATTCTAAGAAAGCAAAGACTATGCTTCCAGTTTTGTTGACTCCATAAGTATATCAAGGTACATATTGGTAATAGGCTCATGATTATAGTTATGGTTATTAAAAGTATTACTAAATCAGAAATATTGAGATAATACATCAGGACTACTCTTTTCTAGCTATTTGCAATTTTAACTATTTTGAATATTACATTTTATTTTTCAAATGAGAACATCTTACAATGTATTAATCTTGTAAACCTCTCTTGATTTCCATGCTTTCTTCCTAGTAATTTGCATTCTTTGATTGTAATGTTTGGGTTAGCAGTAGACAGGCAGAGAATGATCGAATTTTAGTTCAATTTATAAAAGCTACTTAGTAATCTACACTCATTCCCTGATTCTAAAACCCAAATTATCATTATACAAGTTCACATTTATATTCAGCCTCATGTTACAAAAGCAATTTAATATTTCCCTTATTCCAAGCCCTCTCGACTTCCATTATGTCCTCAACTTTCATTACTTCCTGTCCTGAATAGTTATTGGCTCCATGAGCATCCCAGAAACCTGAGACTGTCATGAATTTTTCGATTTATCTTACTTTTTGCCAGTTGCTACGGACTGGTTGGTCCTTTTCCCTAAACATGTCTCATTTCTTTCCATGCTTCTCTATTCCTACTGCCAATTTCTAGCTTAGGCATTAATCATGTGTCACCTGTCCTTGAAACAGTTTCTTAACTGGTTTTTCTGTTTCTAGAATGATGTCATCCAACCCAAGTTCTATCCTGAATCCAGAGTAATCTTTGTAACTAGGATATGTTATCATGTCAATGTCACTTCCTTCTGTACAAGTTTTTAATAATTCCCCACTATTTACAGGTTACATTTGAAACCCTTTCCACAGAGCAAGTATTACCTTGCCTTTCTTGGCAGCTTTAACTTTTAGAACTCCTGCCTTTGCACTTGTATATATATATATATATATATATATACCACATATGTTCAACTGTTTGAAATCCCTGAAACATCAAACTTACAAATGTCTGAATCTTGCTCAACTGTCCCCACTGCTTATAAATCCCTTCCTAACCTGTCTGCCTACTAAATATCTACTCTTTCTGCATGTTTTTGGAAAGATACCTACAACTCCTTTCCTTCATTTGGAACTTTTTCAACTCAGTTGGTCTTGAGACCACCAAGACCATTCCCACCACATCTTTGATTTTTGTATATTCTAGTCCCCAAGGGAAGCCCTGGACTCTATCCCATATGGCTTATGCTTAACCTTATCTGATTCTACTTTTTACCTGTATTCCCAATTTCATTTCCTAGATTCTTCTGGATCACCCTATGGAACTTGTGATTTGTCATTATGAAAACATCCTACATCTTCAGCCTCTTAATTAAGCACTTCCTTTACCTTCATGCTCTAACCAAGATTTGGTTGTAGCCTTATTACATTTTTTTTTTTAATTTATGTCTCTCAGGTACTGGTCATTTTTTCTTCTCTTATGGCCCTTGTGATTCTGAGTCTGAAATAGAAATAAATGGCCATTTTTATTCTCTCTGTTGTATTCAGAATATTGCTTTTCCTTCTTTCCAAAAGGCCTTCAACCCTGAAGCTCCCGCATTCAGAATGTGTCACTCATTATTCTTTCTGTTAGCTACACACAGACCAGTCTCTCCCATTTCTTGAATACTTAAGTACTGGTTCACAGTCACACCCCAGTACAACAAATACAAAAAGCATTTTATCATTTCAGTATCCATATAGATTCAAGTAGATGGACCTTCCATTTCCTAGTCCTGGTTTCTCAACTCTTTGACTTTCCTTTATTAACCATAAGTTTCATCTTAAAACAGGCAGCTTTCATGTTCTCACTCTAAACCACCTGTAACCAATAACTGCACTTCCTCCATGCTTTCATATTTAAGCATACTACTTTCTTTTCCTTTTCAGAATTTTATAAAAAGTTTTCAAACATACAGAAAAATTAAAAGAAATTTTACAGTAAATATCTGTATATCCACATTTAGATTCTATCATTAACATTTTATTGTATTTGCTTACAATATAGCTATCTGTCTATCCTACATCCCTTTCTGCATCATTAAGTCATCTTATTTTAGTGAATTTCAAAATAAATTGCAGGCATGAGTAAAACTCCTTTAATACCTTAAAATAAATATCACTAACTGTAATTTAGTATTTATTTATGATAATAGTAATTGACATACACACATAATTATGAATATTTGAATTCTGTTTCTGCCTTTAAACAGAACCGTGATCTCCTTGAGGGTATGCACTTACATTTGTATTCTTAAGGGCTAATACAAGAGAATTTCAGTGAGTTCAGTTCAGTCGCTCAGTCATATTCGACTCTTTGTGACCCCATGGACTGCAGCATGCCAGGCTTCCCTGTCCTTCAACTCCTGGAACTTACTCAAACTCATGTCCATTGAGTTAGTGATGCCATCCAACCATTCCATCCTCTGTCGTCCCCTTCTCCTCCCACCTTCAATCTTTCCCAGCATCAGGATCTTTTCAAATGAGTCAGTTCACATCAAGTAGCCAAAGTACTGGAATTTCAGCTTCAGCATCAGTCCTTCCAATGAATATTCAGGACTTATTTCCTATAGGATGGACTATTTGGATCTCCTTGCAATCTAAACAACTCTTAAGAGTTTTCTCCAATAAGAAGCTCAATTCAAAAGCTCCATTCTTCAGCACTCATTTATAGTCCAACTCTCACATCTATACATACTACTGGAAAAACCATAGCTTTGACTAGACGGACCTTTGTTGGCAAAGTAATGTCTCTGCTTTTTAATATGCTGTCTAGGTTGGTCATAACTTTTCTTCCCAGGAGCAAGCGTCTTTTAATTTCATGGCTGCAGTCACCATCTGCAGTGATTTTGGAGCCTCCCCAAAATAAAGTCTCTCACTGTTTCCATTGTTTCCCCATCTATTTGCCATGAAATGATGGGACCAGATGCCACGATCTTAGTTTTCTGAATGTTGAGTTTTAAGCCAACTTTTCACTCTCCTCTTCCACTTTCATCAAGAGGTTCTTTAGCTCTTCACTTTCTGCCATAAGAATGGTGTCATCTGCATATCTGAAGTTATTAATATTATTAATATTTCTTCTGTCAATCTTGACTACAGCTGTGCTTCATCCAGTGAAGTGTTTCTCATGACAGACTCTGCATATGAGTTAAACAAGCAGGGTGACAATATACAGCCTTGATGTACTCCTTTCCCAATTTGGAACCAGTCTGTTGTTCCACGTCCAGTTCTAACTGTGGCTTCACAGTTTATTGTGATCCCCATAGTCAAAGGCGTTGGCAAGAGAATTTAGTAGGTGGTAAATAAATGCTAGTTGAATGAATGAAGGTCTCACCTCACAGTAATACCAATATCAATACCAAGTTAAGATAATAGGATAAATCCTACTGGATCACTCAAATCCAGAATTAGATTATCTTGACAAATCAGGCAGAGAACTTTGCCAATGTATCAGGACACTTAAGGATGAGTTCATAGACAAATCAGGCTTTTTCTTGAACCATTTTTCTTACATTTCATTACATCCTGAAGAAGTGACAAAATTGAAATTTATTACATGTCGAAAGACATAATCCTTAATTGCTTTCTTCAAAAAGCCATGCTTGTTATTGTAGTCACATTTATTTTCTTATACAGCTAAGCAGAAGCTAATATTTGTATTATTAGTTTGGTATGCCCAGAATAATTATTATAGCCTCTTGATGTAGAATTACTTCCTAGACTGCATTTTCCCTTTGGACTTGGTTAAGCAAAACTATATCATATATAACAGAAAGATACCATTAATGAATAAAATGTTCACATCAAATCTTGTTAAGTTACATGGATCAGGTATTTAATAAATGGAATGCAATCTAACTTGGCTTTTATACATCTTGTTGATTTTCCATGGTTGCCTATAGTATAAGTTATATTGATGTCATCCTGTTAATGAGAAAATTTAGACTGTGTAATGTACCATACTCTCAACAATGTAATTGTATAATTTATTCCTCCTGCTAAGAGAATCAGTAAGCTTACTTACTGAACAGATGCAAAGAAAGAGAAATGTGTGAGATGCTCTGACAGGATGACACCATCCCCAATACTAAACAAGAAGCATGTGTCATAAATGCAAACCTTATATAATAGAATAACACCTTTCAAAACAAAAGTGTGATTGTAAAACCATCTGCTTCATAATCAGCTTCTCAAGTACATCTGGTATGGCTATATTGCTCACTAAATTGTTCCTAAATGCATTTTAAAACCATAAAGTGAATGCAAATAGTCTATGGGATAAGAAATTAAATGTCCAAATGTCTTCCTTTAGTACCTTTCTAATTTCCTCACTGTATTTCTTAATTAAACTCTCTCAGTAAGCATGTAACTGTTACTATTAAAGACACATATTACTTAAATGGGTGTTTAAAGGACTCAGGTAAGTAGTGGTTTCAATTTAGCTATGTAAGTTAAGTATAATTTTATTTCAATGTAATTATTTCTTTTTATTAAAAATAAAGAAAACATATCACAAGTCCTTATTTTAATCATAACATCATATACAGTATGACTGTATTGTTAGAAGTAGCAAGACAAAATGGTAAATTAACATAGAGCAGAAAATGGGTTCTGACTTTAAACATTTTTAAAACAACAGTTTAAAACTTAGTCTAAACTCACAAGCATCCTTAGCTTTTATTATTGACATCAGATATTTTGTTATTGTATCTTTTTAAGAGTAACATTTGTGTTGGAACTGTTTCCTGGTTGATCAATATTTCATAGGCAAGTTCAATTCAGTTCAGTTGCTCAGTCGTGTCCAACTCTTCACAAGCCCATGAACCACAGCACAACAGGCCTCCCTGCTCATCACCAACTCCCAGAGTCCACCCAAACCCATGACCATTGAGTCAGTGATGCCATCCAGCCATCTCATCATCTGTCATCCCCTTCTCCTCCTGCCCTCAATCTTTCCCAGCATCAGGGTCTTTTCAAATGATTCAGCTCTTTGCATCAGGTGGCCAAAGTATTTGATTTCAGCTTCAAATCAGTCCTTCCAATGAACACCCAGGACTGATCTCCTTTAGGATGGACTGGTTAGAACTAGACATGGAACAACAGACTGGTTTCAAATAGGAAAAGGAGTACGTCAAGGCTGTATACTGTCACCCTGCTTATTTGACTTATATGCAGAGTACATCATGAGAAACACTGGGCTGGAGGAAGCACAGGCTGGAATCAAGATTGCTGGGAGAAATATCAATAACCTCAGATATGCAGATTACAGCACCCTTAGGGCAGAAAGTGAAGGAGAACTAAAAAGCCTCTTGATGAAAGTGAAAGAGGAGAGTGAAAAAGTTGGCTTAAATCTCAACATTTAGAAAACGAAGATCATGGCATCCAGTCCCATCACTTCATGGGAAATAGACGGGGAAAACAGTGGAAACAGTGGCTGACTTTATTTTTGGGGGCTCCAAAGTCACTTTCGATGGTGATTGCAGCCATGAAATTAAAAGATGCTTACCCCTTGGAAGGACCAACTTAGACAGCATATTAAAAAGTAGAGACATTACTTTGTCAACAAAGGTCCATCTAGTCAAGGCTATGGTTTTTTCAGTGGTCATGTATGGATGTGAGAGTTAGACTATGAAGAAAGCTGAGTACTGGAGAATTGATGCTTTTGAACTATGGTGTTGGAGAAGACTCTTGTGAGTCCCTTGGACTGCAAGGAGATACAACCAGTCCATTCTAAAGGAGATCAGCCCTGGGTGTTCATTGGAAGGACTCATTTGAAGCTGAAATCCAATACTTTGGCCACTTGATGCAAAGAGCTGACTCATTTGAGAAGACCCTGGTGCTGGGAAAGATTGAGGGCAGGAAGAGAAGGGGACAGCAGAGGATGAGATGGTTGGAGGGCATCACCAACTCGATGGACATGGGTTCAGGTTGACTCCAGAAGTTGGTGATGGACAGGGAGGCCTGGCATGCTGTGATTCATGGGGTCACGAAGGGTTGGACGCGACTGAGCGACTGAACTGAATTGGACTGAGGTCCCTGTTTTGCTTATTTCATAGAAACAAACACAGAAAGTCAAGTAAAATAAAGAAACATAGGAGTACATTCAAAGAAAAAGAAAAAACCCTGATGAAATGAAGCTAAATAAGTTATCTGATTGAGAGTTCAAAGGAATGGTCATAAAGAAGCTCACCAAGTTGAGGAGAAGAATGAAGGAATACAGTGAGAATATCATCAAAGAGAAAATATGAGAAAGAACTAATCAGAGATGAAGACTATAATGGAAATGAAAAATACATGAGAGGGAATAAGTAGTAGATTATGTGATACCAAAAACAGATATGTGATCTAGAAAACAGAATAATGGAAATCACCCAATCATAATAGCAAAAAAGAAAAAATAATTTTAAAATATGAGGATGTTTACAAGAATTCTGGGACAATATCAACATTTGCATTATAGAGAAAGAGAGAAAAAAAGGGCCAAAAAATTATTTGAGGAAATAATGCCTGAAAACTTACCTAACCTGGAGAAAGAAACAGATATCCAGGTACAGGAATAAGAGAAAGTCTGAAATAAGATGAATCCAGAGAGACTCATACCAAGATATATCATAATTAAAACACAAATGTTAGAGTATTAGAGGGGAAAGATGAATGCTAGGTGCCAAGAAATTCAGAAAGCCTCTAGAAGCTGGGAAGATGGAATGTTCTGGAAGAGATTAAGATGGCAGAATAGGAGGATGTGAAAGTCACCTCTCTCCATGAACACATGGAAAATAAATCTTTACGTGGAACAATTCTCACTAAAAAGTAACTGGAGACTGACAGAAAGACTCCTATACAACCAAGTCTGTAAAAAAAGATACATGTGGATTTGAGCAAGAAGGGAAGAGAAGGAATCAAGTTGGAACCTTTGCTCCTGGGAGAGGACTCAGAGGAAAAGGGAGATTACATGGGTGGAGATCTTTCCTGGAGAGTGAGTGGTTCGAGCCACATACTGAGTGCCCAAGCTCTGGGGCCCAACACAGGGAATACAAGCTCCCTTTGTTGTTTGGAAGCTGGTGAGACTAACAAGAGGGCTATGGGAAGCCTGAACTTGTTCATAAGAAGCACATACATGTTTTCTTGTTCCCAAAGCAAGGCAAGAAGTTGGACTGAAAATTGCACCAGTGGTTGGATCTGTGATTGCCCTGGTGAATGCTGCAGCCTGAACCAAGCAAACAGTCCAGCCTGATGCTTCATGAAACAACTCCATACTGGGGCAAGGGTTTGGCTGTGTGACACAAACCCCAAACTGCATCTGAATAGAGTGGAAAAGTGAAAAGCGAGGTGAAAGTGAAAGTGTTAGCTGCTCAGTCATATGTTTGACTCTTTTCAACTCCATGGACTGTCGTCTANCCAGCCTGATGCTTCATGAAACAACTCCATACTGGGGCAAGGGTTTGGCTGTGTGACACAAACCCCAAACTGCATCTGAATAGAGTGGAAAAGTGAAAAGCGAGGTGAAAGTGAAAGTGTTAGCTGCTCAGTCATATGTTTGACTCTTTTCAACTCCATGGACTGTAGTCTACCAGGCTCCTCTGTCCATGGAATTCTCCAGGCAAGAATACTGGAATGAGTAGCCATTTCCTTCTCCAGGGGTTCTTCCTGACCCAGGAATTGAGTCCAGGTCTCCTGCACTGCAGACAGAGTCTTTGCCATCTAGGCCCAGCCATTACTGGCACTTATAGAAGCAATGCATCAGAAGCAGTCCAGATCTTTGACCCAGGTCAGATTTCTGCAGCCTGTTCTTGGACATGCGCCAAGTATCCACATCAGACCCTCTTACTCCAGCACTGTCCCCTTCTGGGTGAGGATACAGGTGCTAGGAGAGGGGAAAACATACAACTGCTTGGCCATGACCCTCTGGGCTTCTCTCATGCCACTTGGGACCTACCCCTGCTCCTCATAAATTGGTGATAGCCACTGAGGAGAAGGTTTAGCCCCAGCTTGCAACTGGCTCCAGCGCCAGTCCTTCCATTTCTAGCCCCACTTCTCACCAAGGTGATAGCTGTCAGCATACCCAGAGGAAAGAGGTGACTTGTGTTCACACCAATTCCTGCTCTACCATCAAAGTACTGGGCATATGCAGACTATATAGGGATGCTCTCACATAAGGGAACCCATTCAAAACCACGAGGGGTAACTATTTCACATAATCTCGTAGACAGAAAGGTTAAGCAAAATGATAAGATGAATTTATTTTAGTAGAAAGAACAAGAGAAAACCCCTGAAAAAACAACTAATGAAATAGAAATAGACATTTTACCAGATAATCAAAAACCTTAGTAATAAGAATGCTACCTGAACTAGGAAAAAATAGATGAAAATAGTGAAAAAATTTGACAAGAAACTAGAAAGTTAAAAAAGAATAGAGTCAAATCAGAAGAATAGAATTACTGGAATTAAAACATGCACACACACACACACTCTCACACACACTAGGAGGAATTAATAGCAGACTAAGAACATCTAAGTGATCTGGAATATAGGAAAATGAAAATCACCAAATCAGAACAGCAAAAAGAAAAAAAAGAATAAAAAGTTTAATGGATCTCTGAGATAGTATTATGCACACCAACATTCTCATTATAAATGTCCTAGAAGAAGACAAAGAGGAGTGGATTGAAAATATATTTGATAAAATTATGATCAAAATCTTCCCAAACCTGAAAAAGGAAGCAGATAATCTGGTACAAAAGGAGAGGATTCTAGACAAGATGAACACAAATGGACCTACACCAAGATATAATTAAAATGATAAAAGTTAAAGGTAAATGTAATTCTAAAGTCAGCAAGAAGAAACAATCATATACAAGGGATTCCCTATAAGGCTACTAGCTAATTTCTTTTCAGAAATTTTGCAGGTTAGAAAGAGTGGCACAAATATATTCAAACTACTGAAAGGGAAAAACTTGCAAGATAGGTTACTCTCCCCAGGATTATATTTGGAATTTTAGGAGAAATATGGAACTTCTTAGAGATATAAAATCTAAAAGAACTCATCAGTACTAAAGTTAATCTAAAAGAAGTAATGGGTCTTGAAGTAGAAAAAAGGTCAATAAAAAGAAGAAACTAGAGGAAATGAAAAATCCCACTGCTAAAGGTAATTTAAAATATGACATGAAAGCCTCAAAATGTGGAGGAGAGGAATGAAAACGTAGAACTTTTAGAATGAGTTTGATCACTTCTCAGCCTTTTGGCTAAGAACAAGTGTAGGATGGGTTTGAACTTAAAGGAAAACTTATTTAAATAAGTAGATATAATTATAAGTCAACATTTATGAACCGCATGTTAACCACAAATCACAATCCTACATTAGTTGAGCAAAAACCAGAGGGAAAGGAACATAAGCACAGGACAAAAGAAACTGATCAAACCACAAGGGCAGAAACAAAAATAAGATGAAGAGAATGGAGAAGAACTTTAAAGACAACAGGAAAATAAGTGCTAAAATGGCAATAAGTATATACCTATCAATAATTACTTTGAATGTCAATAGACTGAATCCTCTAATCAGAAAACATACGGTGGCTAATTGGATTAAAAAAAAAACAGAACTCATCTATATGTACTTCAGAAAGAAGGACAGAGACTGAAAGTCAAGGGATAGAGAAAGTTAGTAATGTGAATGGAAACGACAAGAAAGGGGGATAGCAATACTTATGTCAGACAAATTAGACTTTATTAAAAAGTCTATTAGTTGCTCAGCTATGTCCAACCCTTTGCAGTCCCATGGACTATACCCCATCAGGCTCCTCTGTCCATGGAATTTCCAGGCAAGAATACTGGAGTGGGTTGCCATTCCCTTTTCCAGTGGATATTCCCAACCCAGGGATCAAACCTGGGTCTCCTGAATTGCAGGGAGATTCTTTATCATCTGAGCCACCTGGGAAGCTCTGTAAAAAAGACAGAAGGGCTTTAAATAATGATAAAGGGATCAATACAAGAAGACTCATTGACATATATGCACTCAATAAAGGAGCTTCTAAATCTATAAAGAAATTACGATCAGACACAAAGGGAAAAATTGACAGTGATATAATAATAGTAGGGGACTTTAAAACCTTTCTTACATCAATAGAGAGATCATCCAGACAGAAAAATTAAAAAGTTAACAGTGGTCTAAAATAAAACAATAGATCACCTGAACTTAATAGATATCTACAGAATATTTTATTAAAAAAAAGGGAAAGTACAAACTTTTTCCAAGTGTACGTGGAATATTGTCCACAATAGCTAACATGTTAGGCCACAAATCAAGTCTCAGTAAATTTAAGAAGGTAGAGATCATATCAAGAATGTTTTCCAACCATAGCAACATGAAACTAGAAATCTATTACAAATATAAGACTGGAAAGGTCACAAATATATGGAGACTGAACAACATGCAACTAAATAATCAATGAGTCAATGAAGACATCAAAAAGAAAATAAAAAACTACCTGAGACAAATATAAATATAAACACAATTTTCCAAAATGTATGGGATGTAACAAAAGCAGTTGCTCAGCTGTGTTCGACTCTTTGTGACCCCATGGATTGTAGCCCACCAGGCTCCTCGGTCCATGGGATTTTCCAGGCATGAGTACTGGAGTGGGTTGCTGATTCCTTCTCCACATAGTAATACCAGCCTACTCCAAAAAACAAAGTGAAAGTCAAGTTGCTCAGTCGTGTCTGACTCTTTGCAACCCGTGGACTGTAGCCCACCAAACTCCTCTGTCCTTGGCATTCTCCAGGCAAGAATACTGGAGTGGGTTGCCATTTCCTTCTCCAGGGGATCTTCCCAACCCAGGGATCTAACCCAGGTCTCCCACATTGCAGGCAGATGTTTTAACCTCTGCACCACCAGGGAAGCCCTTAAATACAAGAATCCAAGTACTAACATCAAAGATTTCAAGGGAGGAAAGGAAGCCAGGAGGGAAGAAGAAGGGGGAGGAGGCGGAAGAGGGGGGGTGAAAGGGGTGGCCTTACAGATGTCTCCTGCCACCTATAGATACCCAAGTGTTATGGGACTTTTCCCTGGGCCTCCAGAGACGGGAGGACTGGAACTCGGCCCTACCAGAGATCAGACCAGACCAGAACCAGAATTGGAGTTCTCTGCCAAGAGGAGGTGATTGGTCTCCAATCCTCAGCTCAGGCTGAGGCCCTTCAACCAGATTCCTGCATCCAGCACCGGGGGACTAGAAAAACAGGGAAGGATAGGAAGGGTTAAGGAGAGGAAAGAGAGAGGGAAGGGGAGANGTAAGAGGCACAAACTATATGCCAGAATATACCATTAAATGGAGTATTATCTGTAAAAAATGTTGAATCACTGTTTTGTACACCAGAAAATGATATATTGTGATCAACTACTTGATTAAGTAAATAAATTGGAGCCAACAGAACTTTTGCATTTAGTTTTTCACACTGGCCACTCCTCTGGGAATAGTGAGCAAGGGATCAAGATGATGGAGTTTTGCTGACGACTGTTGTGTATACACGTTGTATTTCTCTAACAATTAGCCTTAGTGACTTTGCCAGTCCCCTTGCTGTATTGAAGCTGTATCCATCTGAGTCTTACTGGACATATATATGATTAATCTTACAAGCCAACTAGAGTGCCTGAGGCTCAGCTCTCTAATTTGCCCCTCAGCTACTGTCTGTCACAATTTTTGTGACAGAGAGTTTTAAAGTATTATTTGTCATTTTTGGCTTACTTGCATGAAATTTATTCCAGTCAGTGCTCACCATTACCAGTAGTTAGCTAATTCTGTAATTCTCCTTTCAGTTTTACTATGTATCTTCCTATCATTTTTCTCAGTGAGTTTAAATTATTGAAGTATCACTACATACGTTAAACTATACAAATTTTAGGTGTTGAATCACGTATGTGTTTTTCGCTTCTGAGTTACGATACTCTTGGGGCTTCCTTGGTGTCTCCAAAACAATCTGTCTGAAATTCAGGAGACTAGGGTCAATCCCTGTGTTGGGAATATCCCCTGGAGATGGGAATGGCTACCTACTCAAGTATTGTTGCCTGGAGAATTCCATGGACAGAAGAGCCTGGTGGGCTACAGCCTGTGGGGTCGCAAAGCATCGGACATGACTGAACAACTGAAGCACAGCGCTACAATCCTCTTGGCTTTTGGCGCGGAAGCACTTGTATCTGGAATAATTTAATAGCCTATATTTGCTTTATATTCATAGTATTTATAGCTTTGCATTTTTCGCTGAGATGGATGTCTCAAGATGGAAGCTATGTCCAGAATAAAAACAATTCATGAGAAATAATTCATGTTTTAGGAATTTTATTTTTAAAAATTAATGTTATTAATTATCTTGTACTAAATTAAAAAAACTCACAAATTCACAGAATTTGAAGGAGCTGAGGGTGGGCAAAATGAGAACTTGATCTAATCTGATTTATAGAAATTAATTCTACCACTTTTACCTTTGTACCTATTAAATGAAACCTGCCTTTTGTCATATTCTTATTACAGTGTAGCATCAGGAATGGAATCTACTCTCAGTTTTACTTTCTTTTACATGGTTCCTAATATTTCTGCCTCAAATAAATTTCTAGAAAGCCTTTTAAGAAGCATTTATAAGTTTTTTCAGGGTCTTGGTATTTTTCTCTTTACAGAGTAAAATACATAGTTGAGTGGAAGAAAAATCTGTAAATATTATACATGATTTTAAAAGTTACATATTTTATTTTTTTGCTTGATTTGCAAAAGATAATGCTTATAATGTCACATTGAATAAAACTTTGAGATATGCCTGAAGATATTATATCCTCTAATATGGAACCAAATTATTCATTTTTAAAAACTTCAATAACAACTATGAATTGGTTATAGTAATTTAGGTTGACCTAATCTTGATGCTTCTTTTGCACATAGTCAACTTTCAATTATTTTAAAATTGCTGTTTTTCAAACTTAGGTAATTCTTATAGAGTTATAAGTTTTGACCTGCCCATTTACCACCCTCCTATTATTTACTTAATATTTTTGAAATAACTTTTAAATAGAAAATAAAACCTAAGTAATGTTTCAGCCTTTTCCTTATAATCGGAGAAGGCGATGGGACTCCACTCCAGTACTCTTGCCTGGCAAATCCCATGGAGGGAGGAGCCTGGAAGGCTGCAGCTCTGAGGTCACTGAGGGTGGGACACAGCTGAGCGACTGAACTGAACTGAAGAACCACAGATAAAAATTGATCTTGCATGTAGTCCTCTTTTAGGAGGAAAGGATGTGGCTGGATTTCTTTCCTTCACTTGAATGGATGGATGGATGGATGGAAGGATGAATGAATGAGCCACCAGGAAGCCCAGAATAGAATCACAGATTGCTCTGTTACTGGTGGTATTTTAATGATAAAATGGCACATTTGGTAAATATTATTGTACAGATATAAAATCCTCTGAGTACAATGGTAATGATACCAAGTGTTATTCCAGAGGTTTTTATATCTGTAGAATAATATCTACCATATATGCTGTTCAATCATTAAAAAGCCACCAGTATTAGAACAATGTTATTTTTTCATCCATCCATCTATCTATTCATTCATTAATTCATATATTGAGCTCCTAATAGGTGAAAGCACCTCCATCCCTTTACCCTTCGGTAACCATAAATTTGTTTTCTATGTTTGTGAGTCTATTTCTGCTTTGTAAATAAGTCCATTTGTATCAGGTTTTTAGAGTCCACATATAAGCAGTTTCATCTGATATTTATCTTTCTCTTTCTGGCTTACTTCACTCAGTATGATAATCTCTAGGTCCATCCATGTTGCTGCAAATGACTTTATTTCCTTCTATTTTCTTAATGGCTGAGTAATATTTAATTGTATATGTGTACCACATCTTCTTTATCCATATCTCTGTCAGTGGATACTTGGGTTGCTTCCAGGTCTTAACTNTCATCTGATATTTATCTTTCTCTTTCTGGCTTACTTCACTCAGTATGATAATCTCTAGGTCCATCCATGTTGCTGCAAATGACTTTATTTCCTTCTATTTTCTTAATGGCTGAGTAATATTTAATTGTATATGTGTACCACATCTTCTTTATCCATATCTCTGTCAGTGGATACTTGGGTTGCTTCCAGGTCTTAACTAATGTAAATAGTGCTACAATATACATTGGGGTGCATGTGCCTTTTCGAATTACAGTTTTTTTTTTTTTTCCAGAGATAGGCCCAGGAGTGGGATCACTGGATCATATGGCGACTCTATTTTTAATTTCTACACACTGTTCTCCTTAGGGGCTGTACTGATTTACATTCCAACCAAAAGTTTATGAGGGTTCTCTTTTTCTCCTCACCCTCTCCAGCATTTATTTTTGTAGTCTTTTTGATGATGGCCATCCTGACCAGTGTGAGGTGATAAATCACTGTAGTTTTGATTTGTTTTCTCTAATAATTAGTGATACCAACATCCATTTTTAAGTGGAACATATAAAAGACCAAGTCTCCACTCTGTGGAGCATCTCATCAAAGTGGCCTATTTGGATCAGGATAGTGAGAAATAGATGGATTACAGGTAAGTGTAAGGCTAGCTGGTTCTTAAGGCTCTGTGGAAGAGTAACCTAGGTCACAGAAGTTTTGGTTCAGCAAAAAGGACTTTAGTGCTTTTTGGTCTTATGATGTTTGGGTAAGTTTGGCTTTGTTTTGCTTAGGTTAGCAAATCAAGTAGGATTCTTGGTGGTGACCAATAGAAACTGACTTTGATTAACTTAAGCAACAAACAAAAGGAATTTAAGGACATATCATGCATTACTCATAATGGAAAATGAATGGTTCAAAAACATAGGCTTTGGAAAAGAACAGAAACCCACTGCTTCTCCAGTGATCTTGGCAGTGAGGACCCATAATCATTTTCCTTGGAAATAACCCAGTTCTGTCTAACTTTTATATGTCGCCATCCAATATTCACATTCATGGAGAGAGAATTTTGATTGTTCAGCGTGAGTTATGTGCCCATACCTAGGATAAAGGGAAAATAGCAGCATGATTTATAGTTCTCCTAGAACCACATGGAGTAGAGGACTGGTTTTTCAAGGGAAGAGTGAGAAGAGTAATTTTTAGTCAATTACAGGACAAGGTATACTGGGTATATAAGAACAGTGTTTCTCAAAGTTGAGATATGCATGTCGTTTTAAATGAAAAAAAGATGATCACAGCTCTCCTCAGTGTAGTTTAAAATTATTTTACTTCAACATGATTTTCAATATTTTAAAATGTTCAAACATTTTATGCTTATAAGAAATAGACTACTTATTTTTATAAGTTTGTTGAATGGGGAAGGATAGAAACGTGATCACTATTTTTTGTTTCTTAGTTTAAAACAACATGGAAAATTACATGTAATAGTACAGTAATACTGTGTTTCTGTTTTCCTTCCCAATGGAGCTAGCAACTGGTAGCTAAGGGTGGAGGGTAGTTTCCCATAATTTCCATACTACCCTCCTGCGTAATCTTCAAAGTTATTTTACCAGTCAAATGCAAACAAAACTAAAAGAGAACATAACATTTTTATTTTAAAACATTGCTTGCCTGTGACAGATGACGTTGTTTACTGAAACTTAATCACTGCTCAAAACATAAATATGAAACCAGCTGCTACAAGGCAGTTTCCTTTAAGTTTGGGATGTCTATATCACCATATGCTCAGGGCTGCCTCAAAATCTCCTTCATGTTTCTTCACTGAGACAACTTCATAACCATTGTTTTCAGAAACTTTAGTGATAACCATCTAACCTTTATTTGGCACGAAAATATTTGTATTTAAGTCCACATCTGTGTTTTTGTCATTAGCTTCAACAAATGAAGCTAACTGTTTAGTTTCACCGTGATAGTATAGACAAATGCAAAGTTGTTGAAATGATAAAGCTGCTCTTAAGTATAAGGCAGCTATCCAGAATATTCTTGTGTATAAAATTTTAGATTATTATCAAAATAAGCACATTAAATTAAAAGAATTGTCTTGAATAGAACTCACATATCCTAATTGGGCACTGCTTTGGGCAGTCTGACTGTAGAGGCAGGTGAAGGACAGAAGGATAGGAAGGGTAATCAGTGTGGGCAGGACACTCCCTACATCTCTGCATAGCTCTCCTTTCTTTCTTATTTGAACTTGGTTTAGTCGTCTTTAGTGAATGCACACAGCACTGATCAAGTTTTCTTTTTCTTTTACAAAGAATTTTATTAGGTAGAAAAGAATGAGAGAAACTATGCATTTTATAAGATGATTTACTATATATTATTTGTTGATGCAAATCAGGAAAACTGCTTCTCAAGAAATAGTAGACTTTTATTTATAAGAGAAGACAGTTGTCATCAAATTACACATGCGATAGATCCTGGTTCACACTCGGATGGTTCTCCTGCTTTGCCGGCAGATTCGTTACCATCTGAGCCACCAGGGAAGCCCCTTGGATGGCTCTGAAACAATTGCTGTTAACAAAAATTATTTGAAATTTGAACTTTGTATAAGCAGTTTGTTTCAAGGTGAAATAGAGCAGCCAATTCTTTATTAGTAAATATACAACCCTCTTTACAAGGTTGTTGGTTAGAGAAGAATAAGAATGATTGCCTCTGAAGGAAATTAAATCAGTATTTTGAAGAAACATCGGCACACACATGTTACATTATGTGTTGCACACATTGCAGCATTATTCACAGTAGTCAATATATGGATACAACCTAAATGTCCTTTGACAGATGAATAGTTAAAAGAAAATGTGATATGTATATATATATATATATATATATATATATATGTATGTATATATATATAATAGAATATTAGTAAGCCATTATAGGAAAGAAAAATCTGCCCTTATCTGTGATAACATGGATAAACTTGCAGGACATGTGAAATAAGCCAAACAGAGACAGACAGGATCATATGGTATCACTTATAGGTATAAGCTTTTTAAAAAAGCTACCTTCATAGAAACAGAGAGAGCTGCCAGGAGCTGGGAAGAGAGTGAAATGGGGAAATGTAGTCAGCAATGACAACCCACTCCAGTACTCTTGCCTGGAAAATCCCATGGATGGAGGAGCCTGGTAGGCTGCAGTCCATGGGGTCGCTAAGAGTCAGACACGACTAGGCAACTTCACTTTCACTTTTCACTTTCATGCACGGGAGAAGGAAATGGCTACCCACTCCAGTATTCTTGCTTGGAGAATCCCAGGGACGAGGGAGCCTGGTGGGATGCCGTCTATGGGGTCGCATGGAGTTGGACATGACTGAAGCGACTTAGCAGCAGTAGCAGCAGCAGTCAAAGGGTAAAAACTTCCAGATATGCAGATGATAACACTCTAATGGCAGAAAGTAAAAAGGAACTAAAGAGCCTCTTGATGAGGGTGAAGGAGGAGAGTGAAAAAACTGGCTTAAAACTCAGTATTAAAAAATAAGATCATGGCATATGGTCCCATCACTTCATGGCAAATAGAAGGGGAAAAGGTGGAAGCAGTGACATATTTCCTATTCTTGGGCTCTAAAATCACTGTGGCTGGTGACTGCAGCCATGAAGTTAGAAGACAATTGCTTCTTGGCAGGAAAGCTTCTTTGTAATCAAACCTAGACAGTGTGTTAAAAGGCAAAGACATCACTTTGCTGACAAAGGTATGTATAATCAAGACTATGGTTTTTCCAGTAGTCATGTCCAGATGTGAGGACAGGACAATAAAGAAGGCAGAGCACTGAAGTACTGATGCTTTCAAATTGTGGTGCTGGAAAGTACCTTGGACAGCAAGGAGATCAAACCAGTAAAAGGAAATCAACACTGAATCTTCTTTGGAAGGACTGGTGCTGAAGCTGCAGCTCCAATACTTTGGCCGCCTGATGCGAACAGCTGATTCATTGGAAAAGATCCAGTGCTTGGAAAAATTGAAGGCAGAAGGAGAAGAGGGTGACAGAGAATGATACAGTTGGATGGCATCACCAATTCAGTGGACATGAACTTGGGCAAAGCTGAGAGATGGTGAAGGACAGGGAAGCCTTGCATACTGCAGTCCATGGGGTCGAGAAGAGGCAGACATGACTTAGCAACTGAACAACAACAACACAAACTTCCAGTTATAAGAATAAGTTATGAGGACCTAATACACACCATGGTGATGGTAGTTAATAATATGGCATTGTATACTTGATAGTAGATCTTAAGCATTCTCACCAAATATGCACGTGCGTGCGCGCACACACACACACACACGTTAACTCTGTGAAGAGAGATGTGTTAATTATCTCAATATTGGTAGTCATTCCACAATGTACATCAAATAACTGTGCTGTCCACTTTAAATATGTACAGTTATATCTGTGAATTATTCCTGAATGAAGTTAGGGAAAAATGATTGTCTAATTTTTGTTTCTAAAGCGATGTGAAAATTTGTCTCTAAGTATAGTAATACTAGGTCTTTCTTTAGACTCATCTGGCAGCACCATCAGTTGGTGCAAGAATATGTTCCATGCAATCTACATTTGGTTCCATTCAAGCCAATCCAAATGGACATAGGCTTTAAATAAAATAGTACACTTATTATGAAATTGTACCTTTAAGACTAGTCCCATAGTTACACTGAACCATGATGCTGTATTTCCGGTAGAAATTGATGAGCTTCTGTGGAAATTCTGGAGCTGCTGGTACATTCCCAAGCCTCAAGAAAAGTTGGCTGGGGTGATTTGACATGAGAAGACCCACATGTTGCTGAAAGAAATTTGACCTTTTTGCAAACTGACATATTTCTCTGTGAAGAAGCCTAGTACATTTACATGCCAAAAAGAGTTTAATAGACTTTGAATGAAAAGAATGTGAACTACACAAATGTGAAATAAACTCTATTTGGAGGGTAAACACAATAAAAATAAAAATGAATTTACTTAGAAATGGTTAGTTTAGGGTTTAAGACCTTCCCTTTAATGAAATGGCAAAAAATGTAAACTTCATTTATTCTCACTTAGACAAGAATTTATACTGATTATCTGAAGTCAGAGCTAATAATCCCAGTCTGTCAAAGGTCAACTCTTACATATGGGTTTTACAGTGTGTAAAAACACTCATTTAATGATTTTTCCACTCCGGTAGATTGAACAAAGATTGACTGCTAGCTGCACAGATTTGTGCAAGCTGCTGTCAATGAGACAAAGGTAAACAGAGCCAGAAAGCTGCAGATAAAAGGCATATACACATTATCATGGCATATTACTGCAGTGCCAAGGGAAGTGAGACGGTGGCTCTAGCAGTACAGAACCCACCTGACAATGCAGGAGCCTTGAAGAGAAGTGGGCTTGATCCCTGGGTTGGGAATATCCCCTGGAGGAGGGCATGGAAACCCACTCCAGTATTCTTGCCTGGAGAATCCCATGGACAGAGGAGCCTGGTGAGTTACATTCCATTGGGTTGCAAAGAACCAGACACAACTGAAGTGACTTAGCACAGTTGCGGATTAGTATAGGAATAGAAACTGCACATAGGAAGTAAGAAGGGGGAATGATTGCATCCCCAGGTGCTATTAATATAGAGAAAAAATAGATACTAGTCTTTGCCTTCATGGAGCTTTCTATCTTGTAGCAGAAACAGAAGTAGACCAGTAATTATGCAAATATTTAATCATAAGTGCTTATGAACACCACAGAGGAGAAGCACACTGTCAGGAGCATATGAAGTAGAAGACCTAATCTACTCTGAGTTTTTAACAAAGTGTTTCCTGAGGAGATGGAATCTGAGCAGAGATCTAAAGGAGCTAGGTTACTAGGTTGAATTGGCAAGGGATTAGTTTATGGCATTATCGGGGACGCTGACCTCAGATAAAAATCTTGGCAGTGAATACAGTGGACTCAGCAAAAGAAGGAGAGTTTGCAGGGCAGATCCAAGAGAGCCAACTAATTGTCAGGATCATGGCATGATTTGAGGGGAAGCAGTGGGAAAAAGTATGGGAGAAGTTGGGGTCAGAACAGAGTGTGGATTTGAATGCCTTTAATGAATACTTACCAAGGTACTTGGACTTCATTTTGATGTCCAGTAGTTGTTGAAGTCATTTGAGCAGGGGGTATACGGGAAGCAGGACAAGAAAAAGCTACTCTCTTATCAATGTACACAATGCATTTGTGAGGAATCAGTCAGAGAAGTTGCAGTGGAGGTGTTACTGAAACTTCAAAAAGTCTGAATGAGAATAACCTCAGGGGAAATGGAAGGAAGGTTGGAGTTAGATGTAAGGGTAAGTGGAGTGGCAAAAGTGACTTCCAGGCTTTGGTTGTTTGATGCCAGTGTCAGAATTTCTGGACACAGGGAATTTGCTGGCTGTCCGGTGGTAAGGACTCTGTGCTTACACTGCAGAGAGCCTGGGTTTGACTCCTNAAAGTGTTTCCTGAGGAGATGGAATCTGAGCAGAGATCTAAAGGAGCTAGGTTACTAGGTTGAATTGGCAAGGGATTAGTTTATGGCATTATCGGGGACGCTGACCTCAGATAAAAATCTTGGCAGTGAATACAGTGGACTCAGCAAAAGAAGGAGAGTTTGCAGGGCAGATCCAAGAGAGCCAACTAATTGTCAGGATCATGGCATGATTTGAGGGGAAGCAGTGGGAAAAAGTATGGGAGAAGTTGGGGTCAGAACAGAGTGTGGATTTGAATGCCTTTAATGAATATTTACCAAGGTACTTGGACTTCATTTTGATGTCCAGTAGTTGTTGAAGTCATTTGAGCAGGGGGTATACGGGAAGCAGGACAAGAAAAAGCTACTCTCTTATCAATGTACACAATGCATTTGTGAGGAATCAGTCAGAGAAGTTGCAGTGGAGGTGTTACTGAAACTTCAAAAAGTCTGAATGAGAATAACCTCAGGGGAAATGGAAGGAAGGTTGGAGTTAGATGTAAGGGTAAGTGGAGTGGCAAAAGTGACTTCCAGGCTTTGGTTGTTTGATGCCAGTGTCAGAATTTCTGGACACAGGGAATTTGCTGGCTGTCCGGTGGTAAGGACTCTGTGCTTACACTGCAGAGAGCCTGGGTTTGACTCCTGATGAGGAAACTGAGATCCCTCAATCCACAAGGAGACGGCCACAAAAAAAAAAAAAAAAAAAAAAAGAATTACAAGACTCACACACAAAAGATAAATTTTTGCTGAGACATGAATGGGGTTTGTGAACCTCAGCTAAGTAAATGCTGTTTTTTTTTTTTTTTAAAGAAGCAGTAATATCTAATAGGTAGACAGGATGAATAAATTCATGTAACAGATTTCATTTAATACAAAAGTAGAGGGAAAAAAACTGTAGTTTTTTTCCTGCAAATCTGCTTATATGAATGACATATAAATTATATTTTTAGGTATCACATTAATTTTAAAACATTTTTTTCTTTTGTTTTTTTCTTGTTTCCCAAAATTATTAACACTCTAGGGTTGTTAAAGAGGCAGAGAAGAAGTATGTAGGAAAGATTATAGTGTACTTCCTACCACTTAGCCAGCAGTTTAATGGGTGTCCTCCAAGGGAGAGTCTGGCAGCTCTCTGGTTCAATAATATGAGTCAAAGGGTAGGGTAGAACCAGGTAGCTTGGCTGTCCCTTTAATGAAGCATCTTTACAGGATATATAGTGACTTGTTCACTCTTCTTCCAGAAGCTTAATTTGTGACCCCGAACAATTAAGGAGTGTTTACTTAATTCATTTAAAATGAAGCAACAACTAATCCTACTCTGCCTATAATAACCAGCCAGTTGAACCAATTCCAGGAGGTCTCTTAAATTTTTTTTTATTTTGCACTTATATAATTTAAGGAGAATGTCTTGCTAGTCCACAATTGTGTTTTATTCGTTCATTTTTGAAAGTCTTATTCCACTCACCCTGTAATAGGGATAGAGTTAACATGTTCATTTAACCTGCATTCACATTTTGTCAACTGTGGAAGTTTAGTGAATTGACTCTCAGTTATTGGATAGGAGAATGCTTTGCTGGGCAGTTTGAGGAATAGTCCTAATGCTGTTCCAGGAAATACACAGCCCCTATACCATTTACAAGATACTTATACGTCTGTCCCCTAGCAGATTAGAGGGTTTTAGTTTTAGCTTGGAGCAGCTTTTGGAGCCCACTTGGGGTGGACATGAGGGGCCAAATAAACAGAGATTCTCTCTCAGTATTTAGGAGTGCATCTTCTGAATCTTTTAAAGAAAAAGTTCAACTGCTATAGTTAATTGAAGTTTTGGGGTCAGTTTTATATTCACAATTAACCTGCTTTTGAATTGAGATTTCCATACAATCATTTGGTGACAGTAATAGAAAGACTTAACCAGCTAGATAAAACCACGCTTGTTGTTTTTGTCTGGTATTTTTCCATTTGGAGGATGATGGAAATGAAATCACGTGCAATTGAAGAGAATAAGGACAGCGCTATAAAGAAAAGTTGCTCAATCCTTATCGTGCATGAACTTGAACCTGTGGTATCCTCTTTCCCCTGTGGCATGTATTCACCCTCCCTGTGAACTGAATGTAGTAATCATGCTTCGCTTGATTGAGAGCACACTCTTATGAAAATTTTCTTTAAAGGCAACGTTTGGCAGAGTTTTCCCTCCATAAAAATACTTCAAACACCCCTGATGATACAATTTTAAAAGGAGAAGAGGCTCAAAATATGAAACCTCAAGAAGAACTTCCACAGACTGGAAATCTAATGAGAGATCATTTGGCAGAAAGCAGAGTAACATTAGCAATTTTCAGAGATTGTCAGTTGAACTGGGACTTGGATAACATTAAGATGATATATTCAGTCAATTAGGGATAAAGACGTAAATGTAAACTCTATAGATCTCCAAGTATTGGATTTTGGCTTATTTTGCTCCCTGTACTGTGATGTGGAAGAAATTTTATTTTACTATAGACTATTCCACAGGAAAATGGGTTTCTCTAAAATATAGGCAGATTTGGTGGAAATAATACACTCTAGTTGGTTTAATATAGGGATGATGTGAAGCTCTGCAGTTTTGGCAATGTATTCTCATATCTTATCAAAATACACTTCCTCTCCAACATTCTGTACTCTTAAATGCTTTAAAAAGATGTAATCCAGGGTGAAATACTTAAAAAATTAGTCAATTTCACTTTTGTTTGCATTATAAAAATCCTGGGGGAAACTGCACAGAGAAATGAGTTTGTAGTGTATCCTATAATGTCAGGTGTTGTGCTATTGTGGCTGAAGAATTTCATAAATACTTCCTTGTATTATCAGAAAGATCAAAATAGAAAATCACTTGAAAGGCTGTTTAAAGTTTCCTTATCTCCTTTTAAAAATGGCATGCTCTCAGTTCAGTTCAGTTCAGTCGCTCGGTCGTGTCCGACTCTTTGCGACCCCATGAATCGCAGCATGCCAGGCCTCCCTGTCCATCACCAACTCCCGGAGTTCACTCAGACTTGTGTCCATCAAGTTGGTGATGCCATCCAGCCATCGCATCCTCGGTCGTCCACTTCTCCTCCTGCCCCCAACCCCTCCCAGCATCAGAGTCTTTTCCAATGAGTCAACTCTTCGCATGAGGTGCCAAAGTACTGGAGCTTCAGCTTCAGCATCATTCCTTCCAAAGAAATCCCAGGGCTGATCTCCTTCAGAATGGACTAGTTGGATCTCCTTGCAGTCCAAGGGAGTCTCAAGAGTCTTCTCTAGTTTAGTAAAATTCAAATAGAAACATAGTGGACGGTTTTTCTTTTTATGTAAATATTTCATTCCTTTCACTGGTGCATCTTCGTCTTGAGACAATGTTTCTACTCTGCGATTCAGAAAATGGCATGGAGGGTTTTTTAGGAAGACAAACTGTCTACAGGTCCTGCCAGCAATAGATTAAAAATGATGTTATTTTTTGAAAGCATGTAGAGGATATGTGGCCACAACTAACAGTTACGGCTATGAAATAATATATCCACAGTTATATAAAGTGCTAATTAATGTAAGAAATTTGAAAGTTCACTGACTTTCATAATCTGTCTCTTAAAAAGTAAGTCTCATTCTGAAGAGCTGTGGTCTTCCTGCTGTGTGCACATGATTAGCGGTAATGGAAATTGAATAAGCATATGTAGTGTAAACTCACCCTTGCTTTTACATTGTGCTTGTCAAGTGGAGATAGAAAATGAGATGTGCTGTTAACGCTTCACTGCTCTGTGGACATATGGTAGGCTTTTAGCAAAGTGGCATCCTGGGAGGATATATGCTTATTTTTCATGCCTAGCATTGAGACACACAGCATCCTCTCCCCTAATGTCTAGTACAGAGTACTAAGGAAAAAAAGTGGCTTGTTTTTGTACTTATGACTTAACAGAGGGTCCCCATTCATTATAAATTATGTCTAATATTGGAGAAGGCAATGGCCACTCCAGTACTCTTGCCTGGAAAATCCCATTGGCGGAGGAGCCTGGTAGGCTGCAGTCCATGGGGTCGCTAAGAGTCAGACATGACTGAACAACTTCACTTTGACTTCTCACTTTCATGCATTGGAGAAGGAAATGGCAACCCACTCCAGTATTCTTGCCTAGAGAATTCCAGGGATGGGGGAGCCTGGTGGGCTGCCACCTATGGGGTCACACAGAGTCGGACACAACTGAAGCGACTTAGCAGCAACAGCAGCAGCATGTCTAATATAAACCTTCATAACTGAAGTTTATTTAATGTATTTTCAATCTATGGTGCTCTTCTTTTCTGTCCTAAAGTTTTCTAGAAAGGTCTATAATCTCAAAACAAAACAAAAATACCCTCCTGTTACAGAAAGATTGGAGAATGTATGATTGAAGAGAGCATGTGGTTAATGTTTTTGAGAATCTACGAGTCCAGCAATGTTTTAATGTTATTTTGTTTAATCTTTACCTTACACTTTTGAGATAGAAATTATTCCCAATTCATAAACAAGGAAACAAGATCGTTTTGTTCCTTGCCAATAATCACAAAACTTGTGAATGACAAAGTTGTAATTAAAACTCAAAGCTGTAGAACTATACTCTTTCACGACAAGTGTTGTTCATGGCTCTTAATTTGCCCTACCTTCTGCATCCCTGACTTGGAGGGATAAAGGTAAAAGCCTACTAGCTTTATATCATGATTCCCTTATCCTGTTACAAAATCACCTACCAGTGAAAATTCACACTCTATGATTATGCAGTTATTAATCAACATTCAGTTTTCTCCCAAAATTCAATGGGGATATCAAAATGGATTTGGTACTTGTTCTTTTCAAATCCTACTATTATCCTGAGTAATTTCTTTTTTTAAATTATTTTTAGTTGGAAGATAATTTATTTGTCGTCTTGTGTTGGTTTCTGCCATGTGCTGTGCTGTGCTTAGTCTTTCAGTCATGTCTGACTCATTGCAACCCCACGAATTGTAGCCTGCCAAGCTCCTCTGTCCATGGGGTTCTCCAGGCAAGGATACTGGAGAGAGTTGCCATGTGCTCCTCCAGGGCATCTTCCCTACCCAGGGATCAAACCCAGGTCTCCCACATTGCGGGCGGAGTCTTTATCACCTGAGCCTAAATATGTCTCCTCCCTCTTGAACCTCCCTCCCACCCCACACCTCATCCCCCTTCTCTAGGATGACTAGCAGACTCCTGAACATTATCATCATCCAGAATGACTCTATCTCTAAATACTAAATACTAACATAGAAAAGGTTGCTAGTTACCTAGCAACCAATACTTTTCTCCTTCACCCTAAGCATAAAACCCATGACTTGTGGTAAACATAACTAGAAGAAATATCTTTAATTAATTAATTAATTAATTTTATTTTTGGCTGCACTGGATCTTTGTTGCTGCATTTGCTTTCTCTAGTTGTGGTGAGTTGGGTTAGTCTTCTTTGAGGTGCTCAGGCTTCTCATTGCGGTGGCTTCTATTGTTGCAGAGTACAGGCTCTAGGGTGCACGGACTTCAACAGTTGTTGCCACATAGTCTTATGGGCTTAGTTACTCTGCGGCATGTGGAATCTTCCTGGATCAGGGGTCAAACTTGTATCCTCTGCATTGGCAGGTGGATTCTCATCCCCTGCACCACCAAGGAAGTCCCTGAGGAAATACTTTTTTCCATATTTTCTTGTCTCTTAGCCAAATGACAGTTCTGATCAATAAGTCATAAGCAAAAGTTTGTGTAAAACTGTCCTTAAAGGGAGTTGGGGCAAGAGATTGCTCTGTTTCCTACTTCTTACTGGCTTGGCAACAAATGTGGTACCTGGATCATTTTGAACTATCAGAAGGAAAGCATGAGTTGAAGATGATTGAAGGACAAGAGAGTAGGTAGGACACTGGCTCCCTGATTTTTAGAGTGCTCTTAACAGCTCTGGACTGTCTATTTCTGGACTTGCTTTACATGAGAGAAAGAAATAACTCTATTTTTTAAAAGTGAGTATTAATTTGTTTCTTCAAATTCAGCCAAGTGTAAACCTGATGTGTTAACTCTCAGACACAGTAGCAAGTTGTTCATTATCTCACACTTCAGTGGCTCTCTTCTGATGACCATTGTTTTCCTAGCCAGTCCAGCATTCACAAACACAAGAACAGCTTTTTCATGGACACTGTAGTTATCATTTCCTAGAAAAATCAAAGAATACCATCCGAGATTTAATGCAGCAATCTAGAATTGCCTAGATTTTCTAGTCTATACCATTTATTTGCACATTAATTTTCCTTGCTCTAGATTGCCAACCTCTCCATGACTCTTCAGAAAATCCTAGTCTCTTAAATATCACTATATATAGTATGTAGTATATATTAGGTTGGTAAAAAATTAATTGCATTTTCTAACAATGAATTTTAAATCATTATGACTAGGCTCAAGGGCTTCTCAGGTGGTGTTAATGGTAAAGAACCTAGCACTGCAGGAGAATAAGAGGCATGAGTTTGATCCCTGGGTTAGGAAGATCCCCTGGAGGAGGACATGGCAACCCACTCTAGTACTCTTGCTTGGAAAAATCCCATGGATGGAGGAGCCTGGCAGGCTGCAGTCCATAGGTTGGGAAAGAGTTGGACATGACTGAATTGACTTAGCACATGTAGCACAAAATAAGTATAAATTAAATAGCAAGTAATATGTCATTAGCAAAAAATAAAGCGAGAAATATACATTGAAATGATGTATAATATAGCCACATTTGTTTAAAATGTATTCCACTATCAAATGACAAACTTCAACAATGTAAAACTGCAATCACTTTTGCAGCAACCTAAGAATATATACTGTGGTGTTGGAGAAGACTCTTGAGAGTCCCTTGGACTGCAAGGAGATCCAACCAGTCCATTCTGAAGGAGATCAGCCTGGGATTCCTTTGGAAGCAATGATGCTAAAGCTGAAGCTCCAGTACTTTGGCCACCCCATGTGAAGAGTTGACTCATTGGAAAAGACTCTGATGCTGGGAAGGATTGGGGGCAGGAGGAGAAGGGG
Source organism: Neotragus moschatus (assembly GCA_006410615.1). Classification (NCBI taxonomy): domain Eukaryota; kingdom Metazoa; phylum Chordata; class Mammalia; order Artiodactyla; family Bovidae; genus Neotragus; species Neotragus moschatus. The sequence continues at coordinate 1,647 of SJYA01001137.1, read as the reverse complement.
ACAACAGAGGCTGAGATGGCTGGATGGCATCACTGACTCGATGGACGTGAGTCTGAGTGAACTCCGGGTGTTGGTGATGGACAGGGAGGCCTGGCGTGCTGCTGTTCATGGGGTTGCAAAGAGTCAGACACGACTGAGTGACTGAACTGAACTGAACTGAAGAATATATAATTATGCATGTAACATAATCTTTGATTACAACTTTATTGACATCATTATACACTACTTCTTCCTGGTCCAGGATACCCAGATGTTTATACTGTCAGATTTACTGATTTTCAAAGGGTTTTCTGTTTTCAACAAGTCTGACATCTCTAAGTCATCAATGAAATAGCCTACAAATTTAATTGATGCTAATAGGAGAGAGATGTATACATGTATCTTCTAATATTTTGTAAGGAGAATGTTCAGGGATCATATGAACATAAGGTTCTGTATTTGCATTTAAATCTGGGAGACATATTCCTCCTTTGTTTTTAAGAAACTGAAACATTTAAAATGATCTAGTGAAATATGACTCTCAACTTCAAAAATGCATATGTCCATCCTTTATTTAAATTTTATTGTTGATAATGTCAGACTATTCCCATGTAAATGAAAACAACATCTTTTAATTTAGTTTTGTGTAACATTAAAATGTACAGCAGAATATCAATGAAAACTGGATTCTCCTGAAAAGTATTTATTATCTAGTATAAATATAGAAACCTATATTTCTATTCTAGAAAATCTAGAAATCTCTAGTTTAAAAAGCTGTAAAACACAATTGAGCTGTCATTGCAAGTTATGTTAAAATCTCTACAGCATTGCTAAGTAAGATACTATATCAGGATAAATATTGTTGTTAATAAATGGTATAAATGCCTGGGTTTTCAAGTTATTTACAGGATCCTTAGAAAATCTGACAGAAATTAGACTTCTGAGAGATTCAAATGAATCTGTTAAGCATTTAATATTTTTTATGATAATTTCTATTTCATCTGTTTTCTCTTCTAGTTTCTCACCTATCAGCGGTTAATAGCTGATTATGTCTCTCACAGACTAGAGATTTCTTTAGGTAAGATATGATTTCTTTAATCATTACTAATGATTTGAAAAGTATGTTTTAAAACCTAGAAATATTAGCATTTAACAAAATACAGTTGAGACTACATCTTTACTGATGAGAAATATTAGAAGGCTAGTGAACTNCAGCGGTTAATAGCTGATTATGTCTCTCACAGACTAGAGATTTCTTTAGGTAAGATATGATTTCTTTAATCATTACTAATGATTTGAAAAGTATGTTTTAAAACCTAGAAATATTAGCATTTAACAAAATACAGTTGAGACTACATCTTTACTGATGAGAAATATTAGAAGGCTAGTGAACTGATGGGCACTTAGGTTGCTTCTGTATCTCGGCAATTGTAAATAATGCTGCCATGAGCAGGGGGTGCGTGTGTCTTTTTGAATTCATGTTTTTCATTTTTTCAGGTACATGCCCAGGAGTGGAACTGCTGGGTCCTATGGTAGTGCTATTTTTAGTTTTCTGGACACCTCTGTACTGTTTTCCACCGTGGTGTACCAGTTTATATTCCCAGCAACAGTGCCTGTGTTCCCTTTTTCCTACTCCATGAAATGCCTATTCATAACTTGAAAAATGAG